>MCJB01007347.1:107395-127534 GCA_002018475.1 Nicotiana obtusifolia
TTTTCCCTTATCTCTTTTGGGGGGTGGGGATGTTGAGAATTATAATAATCTTACTTCAAAGCTAAAACAGAGGTGAGAAAGGTCTTGTAGTGGGACTAGGAGAATGTTTGTGGACCAAGAGATTATAGGCCTGAATTAGATAGCTTGGATAATTTAGGTGCAAAAGATAAGTATAATTCGCCTGTGGGACCAAAGCAATCTAAATTGATGTTAATGGGAGTTAAAATAGTTTATTGTAGTTTATCTTTTAGATGTGAACACACATGTTTTCTTCTTGGTGTGTGCTAAATGCTTTACAAGCTTTCATTATTTTTTAGTTTCTTGGCCTTCTATTTGCATTAATGTGGTTTTCCTGCCAACCTTCTGATGTTATGTACTTAGTAGAAATCTTATGAATTTTCATGCTCTAGTATGATTGGAAACTTAAGTTTCTATCTCTGACTTCATTTTTTCTCTTTTTTGCTGATTTGAGGTATCAAGTAATTGACATGTGTAAGTTCAATGCAGAGTTCCTAATTCTGCACAGTCTGTGAGTTTGGTGTCGTTGTGAAGGAATATTAAAGGTCCTTGTTGCAGCAGCTAGAGAACCTTGCTATATAAATGGTCTTTGTAGAGTGCAGTACACATCTAGAGTGAGCAGATGCAAGATTGAATACATCATATACAAAAGTGGCAGTTAGCATCTTTTCAATGCAAGCGTCACAGCGACTTAGAAGATCAGCCATGTCTGATAGTCTTTATCAATCTGTGCAAAAAACAGAGGCATCCTATCTACCTCAGTTTCAAACATTAGACAAGCAGATGACCAGTATTAATCGAACCCAAGGAGGTAATCACTCCATTCAAACTTATTCTGATCGGTATTGCACGCTGGAGTCCTCCTCACCTACTGGAAAGTATGTTGTTCAAAACTCAACATCAGCTGTCAGTTTCACGCCAAATGGAAGTCCGATTTCCCATCAAGAATCCCAGTCATGCTTTTCAGATGTACATTACTCGCCTGATACTAACTACAACTCCCCAGTAAGTGGATCATGCATTACAGATGATGTGAATGATTTCAGGCACAAGCTAAAAGAATTGGAAACTGTAATGTTGGGACCTAATTCAGACGTTCTGGATAGTTGTGATAATTCCCTGCCGAGCTGTATGACCTCCCCAGAGATTGACTGTTGGAGACAAATGATGGAGGCTATACCTAGAGGGGATTTGAAACATGTGCTCATTGCGTGCGCCAAAGCAGAATCTGATGGTGATTTGCTTACAGCACAGTGGTTGATATCAGAGTTGCGTCAAATGGTGTCAGTGTCAGGGGAACCAATTCAGCGACTCGGAGCATACATCCTTGAAGGGCTTGTAGCAAGATTAGCAGCATCAGGAAGTTCCATATACAAATCCCTAAGATGCAAAGAACCAGCTAGTTTTGAACTGCTTTCATATATGCATATTCTTCATGAAGTTTGCCCCTACTTCAAATTTGGATACATGTCGGCAAATGGTGCCATTGCAGAAGCAATGAAGGATGAACAAAGAGTTCATATCATTGATTTCCAAATTTCTCAAGGGAGTCAGTGGGTTACCCTAATCCAAGCTTTTGCAGCTCGGCCTGGAGGTCCACCTCATATCTGCATAACAGGTATTGACGATTCCAAATCAGCCTATGCGCGTGGAGGAGGGCTTAATATTGTTGGCAAGAGGCTTTCTACACTTGCTGAGTCCTTCAAGGTGCCTTTTGAGTTTCATGCTGCCGCCATATCTACTTCTGATGTTCAGCTAGAAAACCTTGGAATTCGACCTGGCGAAGCACTGGCAGTAAATTTTGCATTTGTGTTGCATCACATGCCAGACGAAAGTGTGAGCACCGAAAATCATCGGGATCGATTGATACAGTTGGTTAAGAGCTTGAATCCCAAGGTGGTTACCCTTGTTGAGCAAGAATCTAATACAAACACTGCAGCTTTCTTTCCTCGATTCCTTGAAACATTAGATTACTATACTGCCATGTTTGAATCAATTGATGCGACTCTCCCAAGGTCGCATAAGGAGCGCATCAATGTTGAGCAGCATTGTTTGGCAAAAGATATTGTTAACATCATCGCCTGCGAGGGAATTGAGAGGGTGGAGCGGCATGAGCTTCTTGGTAAGTGGAAGTCACGGTTTAGAATGGCTGGTTTCAGCCCATATCCGTTGAGTTCATTGGTGAATTCTACTATCAAAGCATTGGTAGAAAACTACTGTGACAAATATAGGCTTGACGAAAGAGATGGAGCTTTGTACCTCGGTTGGATGAACAGAGATTTGGTTGCTTCTTGTGCATGGAAGTAGAATTTTTAGTTTTAGTAGCAAGCTTGGTGGATGGAACCTTTAGTTTTCTTGTCATTTTGTCACTAGCCAATTCCTCCTTCCTGTTTAGTTGCTGAATGGAAGGGGAGCCTTGGCGTAACTGATAAAGTTACTGTCATGTGATCAGGAGGTCACGGGTTCGAGCCGTGGAAACAGCCTTTTGTAGAAATGTAGGATAAGGCTGCTTGCGAATAATCTTTATGGTCTGGCCCTTTCCCAGACCCCGCGGATAACGGGAGCTTAGTGCACCAGGCTGTCCTTTTATTTGGTTGTTGAATGGTTTGAGAAAAAATAAGGTTCCTCCATAATGTACTCAAATCAATCAATCAGTGAAGCTTCCTTCTTGGAAAGCATTAATCCAATATGCAATGCTGGTGCTTGTAAGATTTTGCTTAAGGTGCCATTTTATGTTGTATGATCTATAACCTCCTGTTTTAGATTTGATATCAGTTGACATTTGGGCGGTCTTCCGCAAAGTAATAACTTGATGCATACAATAGGTTCTTCTTGTACAAGACTGGAAATTTATCACAAAACTTCTAGTATATCCTGTACTAACTTGGCTGTCTTCACAACATAGGCTTTAAAAATCTTCCATTTTTGGACAGATTTTTTTAAAATTATTATATCATTGAAATATGACCAATTGTACTTAAAATTATGTTTCTTGTGGCATTTTCTTCCAAGTCGCTCAAAATGTCACAAAGGAGGAGGTATACGTCCAAAATGTTTAGTTTCGCTATCGTTGTTGATAGAGTAGTATTCTTCGCCTTTGTTAAATAAATAGAGAAAGATAACTGGAAAATAGAAGGATTTTTTTTAATACTAAAACCAGTTTTTATTTCACTCCTAAAACGAATCATTATTGAGACACTGTTCAATTAGAGCCCTTTATATGAGGATCATAAATAATCTTTAAGAGCGGAATTTTATTTGTTTTATCAGCACATTAATTCCACTTAGAACAAGACACGTTTACAATAACTTGTCCCTTCTCTACCAACAATTTGGGAAGTGAATATTGACCATTTTAAAGATAGCAAAATGGGAGCCACGTTTTTCATATTCTTCTTCTTCTTCTTCTTCTACTATCCTCTTCACTCTTCAGGAGCATAATAATTAATAAACTCGGTTGCGACGGACCTACATGGTAGGGGTCCCCGGAATCCGTTAGCTTCAGTAAAAATTGTGTGTATATATATATTTGGACCCTGTAAATAATTTTGATGTGTTCCCTCACATACAAAACCCAGCGCCAGCAGTAATGCCGCTCATTTTCA
Organism: Nicotiana obtusifolia; assembly: GCA_002018475.1. NCBI lineage: Eukaryota > Viridiplantae > Streptophyta > Magnoliopsida > Solanales > Solanaceae > Nicotiana > Nicotiana obtusifolia. The sequence continues at coordinate 111,019 of MCJB01007347.1, forward strand.
TTTGACTTTTTTTCCTCTTTGAATTCAAGGTAGTTTAGTATTCTGTATTTAGTGTTCAATTTGGTTTTTCTTTTTTTTTTTTTTAATCTTTTCTGACTTCAAAAATAGTTTAGCACTAGTACTTACACTGAACTTAGTTTAGCTTTTTTCACTTCAAATCTCTCTCTCAAAAGCCTCAAACCAAGCTTCTCTCCACAATTAGTTCTTTAGAGCTTCTACATAAAATAGTCAAAACTCTTTTGAGAAACGTTTTTCTAGACATTGAAAAAGGTAATAGTGACATACAAAAAGAAAATTAGGAGGAAAATAAAATATTTCATCTAATTGTATTCTTTATCCCGATAATTAAGTTTATAAACAACAACATTTTTTTGACTTGAATTAAAATAAGAAACAAAATTTCCCCCCAAAAAGAGTAATAGAAAAACTCCAAAAGTACTTCTGCCTTCAAAAATCACTTCGGCAAAGTAGCACACCTCCGTCAATTCAGCGATGGCTATTGAAACTCTGCTTGAGCTGCTCAATGAATATTTAATTTTGATTTTATGTGGGTAAGTTTTTGATATTTTAAAATATCTTTTTTATTATTGACTCATAATTATTAAGTTTTTAAGAAATTAGCATACTAACTTTTGCCGCTACTAACTGATAATATATGTTAAAGATAATAGTATCTTGTTGTATTCAAATTCTGAGCCTGCTTCTGACCGTAAAGTCTTAGAAGTTAGAAGTCAGGAGAGGCACTGCCACCGCAACAACAAAAGACGCAAAAGCCAACATATATTTGAAGAAACCAGAAGTTTCCCAGCTTATGGGATTTAGTCTTCAGTCAAATATTACATGTAATAATTAAGACTGCATGTCCATTAAATTACGTTGTCTAAGAACATTTTGCTACCATGATGAGCAGTGGCGTGCACAGAAGTAAGCGGTGTTAGTTGTCACATAACGATTGAACAAATTATTTTAATATCAAATTAAGAAAATCTGTTCAAATCATATCGATAAAAAACAATTCAAGTACATTAATACAAAACTTTCTTCGACAAGTTTTCATTCTTTTGAGATGAATTTATAATAGCTTTTAAAGTAAATAGCGTGGTAGCAATTTAACACTTTATTTATCACAGGTTCGGTTTCTAACACACTATCATTTCAGTTTCTTGAAAAATATATTTTATGATAAAGTTATTTCTCTAGTGTTTGATTTCGAGGAATTATTTTCCACCAGAATAAGGAAAAGACTTTCCTCACTTATTTTACAATTATCTTGATTTGTAATTTCATTTCACTTCCTCCAACCAACACTAAATCATTAATATTCATTTTTACTCATAAATTTCATGAAAGATTAAAATGTTTTTTGGTTTGCTAATATTATTATTATCAATCTTTAATATATTTTTTCAAAAAGGTTTTTACTTACCAGCAAAACGGAGAAAAATGAATTTTTTTATTTATGGGCGGAAATTATTTCTTACAATTATCTTAATTTTAATTTTAATAGCACTTGTTTCAACCAATACTTAAACATTTATTAACGGTCTTCACTCAAAAATTTCATCAAAACACTTTCTGATTTAGGGTTCATTATTATTATTATTATTATTATTATTATTATTATTATTATTATTATCAATCTTTAATAAGATAAAATTTACAAAGAGAATTTTATTAGACCAACCAAAATCAGAAAATATCCATATAAATTATTTAGTCAAAACTTTTTTTTTTCTGTGAAAAATAATTTTCATCATACCTAACACAAACAATATTTTGTAAAACTCTCATATATAGGTGGTACTTCCAGTTGTAAGACGCTCTTTCAGATACAGCCAATGGGATTTTATACCCTGACATGACTAAGGGATTTTCATAAATCACTATATTTTAAAGCTTAGTAACTATAGTTTGCCTAATTATTATTCGTAGTTACTATTCAATTGTTACTAGTTTGTATTATTTGTATTTTAACGCGTAACGAATACAACTAAGGCGAAATACAAAAATACAGAAAATAAAATATTCTTGTAAAGAGTTGAACTCAAGACCTCCGATAACTAAGCGGGCACTCTAACCAATTGAGCTACAAGAGTTTGTTGCTATTTTATTTCAGTTCAAAACAATTAATCTCTTATCTTATGAATTTTCTATAAAATTCAAATATAACTATGAATGGTAAATATGCTGAAGGTATAGCTGCGGATGGTAAATACAATATAAATATTTGATGTGTCGCGTAATTTTTCCAAACATTCAACTACACTTCCTATTTCAAGGTAAGACGTACCTGGTGAAGAGAGTTTGGTTTCAGGAATTCTTTGATAGTGGAAAGACTCTATGCGCATCCACACCGAGACCAATCTTTGATATTAACTCTTTAATTAATGAAACTCATGAACAAATTGAATAAAAATATTATGTTAAAATTTTTTTCAAAAACTTCAACTTAAAATAAAAAGAACAAGAAACTAAGTTTTCTTGTCAAGAATATTTCTTGGTTATGCGGCTTCTTAGAATAACTCACTTAGCCACGTTAATTGGGTGAAGTATATATATACAGTCACCAATCCTTTCCCTTTAGGTTAAATGAAAAGACCAAGGCCGTTGCTCACATGAATACCAATTCACTAGTTGGCCTTTTCCATAATTCTTGTAACTGGAAATTCGAATCCCATTCCTAACGGGAATTGCGTGATCGTCAGGTCCCTTTTGTGGACTTTATACGTGAGTCCAATTCTAAATTGGATTCACCAATTAGTCTCCATTAATCTTTATATAAATATTAATTTTTTTTTTTATATATATATATATATATATATATCATATATATTTCAACTAAAAGATATAATTTAATTTTCTATTTTAAATGAGAAAACTTCAATTTATTCATAATATTAATTATATTTCCCGTGCTAGCAAAGACTATAATAATATTTCACTTGAACTAATAACTTTATTTATTTGACTAATGAAGTTCTCTAATTCAATTGTCAAATAATAAGTTAAAGCAAAGATCAGAGCACTCGTTAGTATACGATCCCATATGTTCAATACTAAGCCGGTAGTAAATTGATCACATCAATATATATATACTAATCAAGGATGGCGTGTAGCAACACTACTTAACGACCGGATAGAATGAAGTATACAATTTACTCTCAAGAACTGGTAGAAGAATAATGTAGTACTTCCTTCTTTCCTTATAGCTCTAGGTCACCCTAGGATATGGTTCAACTGTCAAATCCTAATAGGCGACCAACTATGTATTCATGTCAAATATAATCGACTAATGAATGTCTTAAGAAACTCTTTTTTTTTTTTTATTCAATTGCCCTAGCCAAGGTCTTAGTTTGGTCGTTTATAATTACAATCAATAACAAAATTTAGATTAAATAAGATACTTTACTCTCATTATCATGATCTCTATCACGATGGTAAGTCTCAAAATTTAATCAAGGACCTTATTAAATTAATCAAGCATTTAATAATAACTATGATAAAAGAATATAAAATGCCATATATTTTAATAACATTCACAAAAATATGTTCAAATCATCAAGTATGAGATTGGATCTAGGGCATATCTGCAATATCCCTAATAATTTTCCACTTACACTAGACCCAATCGCTCTGTACTTCATTCCCAATTTTCACTTGTGCTTGTCAAACTCCTTTGCGCCAAGAGCTTTAGTGAATGGGCCTGTAGCATTTGCTTTTCCATCAACCTTTTGAATCTCGATGTCTCTACGTTCAATGATCTCATCTTATCAAGTGATACCTTCGCAGAACGTGTTTGGATTTTTGGTACGATCTTGGTTCTTTTGCTTGAGCAATGGCTCTAGTATAGTCACACAACAATGGAACTGCACCTTCTATTGAAGGAACCACACCAAGTTCAGTTAAGAACTTTTTTCATCCATACAACTTCACTGGCTGCTATATTCTGCTTCAGTCACCAAATCAGGTACTGTAGCTTGTTTGGAACTTTTCCAACTCACTGCACCACCACTTAAGGTGAATACATAACCAGAAATAGATTGCTATCATCTCTATCTGAGAAGAAACTTGCATCAGTATAACCTTCAAGTTTCAACTCAGAATCTCTATAAATAAGGAATTGGTCTATAGTCCTTCTCAAGTACTTGAGAATGGTGTTCACCACCTTCCAATGTTCCTCACCAGAATTTACCTGATATCGGCTAGTCACTCCTAGTGCATAAGCCACATCAGGACGTGTACATGTCATGGTATACATGATAACTCCCACTACACTAGCGTATGGGATCCTACTCATGCGTTCCTCTTCAGGCGTTTTAGGACAATCCTCCATACTGAGAGTAATTCCAGTGCCTATTGGTAGATAGCCTCTTTTGGAATTATCCATGTTGTACCTCTTTAAGATGGTATCAATGTACAAAGACTAGGAAAGCTCAAGCAGCTTCCTCGATCTATCTCTATAGATCTTTATTCCCAATATATAAGCTGTTTCTCCCAAGTCTTTCATAGAGAACTATTCAGTTATTGGGTACTTTGCAGTGCCGGTATAGCATTTCCTATGAGTAATACATCATCAACATACAATACTAATAAATATAATTGTGCTCCTAGTAACCTTTTGTACATACAAGGTTCTTCTTCACATATAACAAAATTGAACTTTTCAATTGTCTTGTTAAAGCGAATATTCAAACTTTGAGAAGCTTGCTTTAGTCCATAAATGGATCTCAATAGCTTGAAAATTTTATTATGATCAGACGTAAATGTGAAACCTTCAGATTGTGTCATGTACACATCCTCTTCTAGCTCACCATTAAGGAAAGTTGTTTTCACATCCATTTGTCATATTTCATAATCATAGTATGCTGCTATAGCAAGCAAAATCCAAATTGATTTGAGCATTGCCACGGGAGAGAAAGTCTTGTCATAGTCGACTCCTTCTTTCTGACGATATCCCTTGGCAACAAGACGGGCTTTGTAGATCTCCTCCTTTCCGTTTTCTCCAATCTTTTTCTTAAAAACCCATTTACAACCTATAGGTTTTATATCCTTTGAAGGTTCAACTAATGTACATACTTATTTTCCTTCATGGGTTCCATTTCGGATTCCATGGCCTCTTGCCATATCTCATAGTCAGAAATTTGTATAGCCTCTTAATAGGTCTTAGGTCATCATCATTATGATCAAACTTATTTGATACATCATCTTGTACCATTATATTTAATCTAGTTGGTTCATGACGCTCTTGTGTAGACCTTCTAAGAGGTGCTTGTACAACTTGTTCACCTTGTGCTGGATTTGATTGTTGTTCAATTTGGTTTGGAACTGGTTTATTAACCTGTTCTTGAACTACACTTAGTTCTTGAACTTCAACTGTTGAAGATGGAAACTTTCTTGTCAACTTCAAAAAAATCCAATAAAGGCTCTTTAACTTGTGTCTCATGATCTTGATTTTGTGTTAATTCATTAGTTCCCCGAACTTCATCAAGTTCTATTTTTCCACTATAATTTCCTTCCAAAAGAAATTTCCTTTCCAAAAAGGTTGCTTCTCTAGCCACAAATACTTTATGGTCAGAAGTGTTCTAGAAATAATATCCCGTTGTTTCTTTGGGATACCCAATGAACCTACACTTATTAGATCTTGAGTCAAGTTTATCATACTGCAGTCTCTTGATATAAGCTGGACAACCCCAAACTTTAATATGTTTAAGGTTAGGCTTACGTCCTTTCCATATCTCATGTGGTGTTGTAGAGACTAACATAGTGAGAACTTTATTAAGTAAGTATGTTGCTTCTTCCAAAGCATATCCCTATAAATTTATTGGAAGATCAGTGAACCCTCTCATAGATCTCACCATATCTAATAAGGTTCAATTTCTCCTTTCAAATGCACCAGTGTGTTGGTGGTGTTCCTAGAGGTGTCCACTGTGAGAGAATCCCATTCTCTTTGAGATACCTAGTAAAATCTTCACTAAGATATTCTCCGCCTCTATCAGACCTTAGTACTTTAATACTTTTATCAGTCTGTTTCTCAACTTCACTACGGAACCTTTTGAACATTTCAAAAGATTCATATTTGTGTTTTATAAGATGCACAAATTCATATCTTGACATATCATCAGTGAAGGTGATGAAGTAAGAATATCCACCTCTAGCTTGAATTTTCATGGGCCTACAAACATTTGTATGAATTAGTCTCAATAATTCAGAAGCTCTTTCTCCACTTCCAGTAAATGGAGATTTGGTTATTTTTCCTTTGAGACAAGATTCAGAAGTTGGATATGATCCAAAATCATACTTATCAAGGTACCCTTCCTTGTAAAACTTGTTAATTCTTTTCTCTCTAATATAACCAAGCCTACAATGCCAAAGGTATATACGATTTTGATCATCTCTTTTCCTCTTAAGACTAGAAACATACATAATCGAATTAACATTCACATTAGGTAAGATATAAATATCATGTTAGAGATAGCCATTTACATATAAATCATTACCATAATGAATAGAGCAAATACCATTGTCTATATTAATGCGAAATCCACGCTTGTCCGACATAGAAACTGAAATTATGTTCGAAACAAATTTAGGAACATAATAAAAATCTTCCATCACTAGTACTTTGCCTGAAGGCATTATTAAAAAAATTGATCCTACAACTATGGTTGCAACATTTTCACCATTTCCAACTTGTAGATTAAGCCTCTTACTTATCTTGAACCCTTGCAACATATTGCAGATGTTATAACCACTGTCAGTATCTAATACCCACAGTGAAAAATTAGTAGTAGCTAAAGAAACCTTGAAAACATTTTTCATTAATGTCTCACCTTGTTTCTTATACTTTAGAGTTCCAAGATATTCCTTGCAGTTTCTCTTCCAATCTGCTTTCTTCTTACAGTGAAAACATTCAGCATCATATACTGACTGCAAGATCAAATCTTCAGAAAGCTCTCTACCAAGCTTGCACCCCAACTTTTCAAGTTCTTTGATAAGATCAATCACATGATTGACATGGGGTCCAACTGGAGAGTTTCCAATGTCTAACTATGTATCAACCATCTTCTTAAGATGTTCAATGATTGCAGTTGGATCCATTTTCTGATGTTTTCTCTGGAGTTCAGAACTCAAAGAAGCGAGAATGATGCGTTTAATAGCAAGACATTTTTTCAAGTATTTTTGATAAACCTTGGTGCGTTCAACATCATTCTCTAGTGGGACTATCTTTGTAGGCTTATCGACCACATCAATGAGCTGTTCATGCATGCAAACAATTCTTAAATTTCTATATCAGTCATTAAAGTTTGGTCCTACCAACTTGTTGGTCTCAAGTATTTCATGCAGTTAAATGACAGGTGAGGTTTTGTACTTCAATACCACACAAGAAAGGGGGAGAGGGAGTGATTTTTGTGGTGTCTAATTTTTCGCGTGCATAGATTATAGAAGGACCTGGTTCTTCTATGTGTTCCTTATACTACTGTTGCAGAATCATAACTGCGAAAAGTAAAGAACACAAATATTTTTACGTGAAAAACACCTGGCTCAAAAGGTGAAAAAATCATGACCTACTACTCAGTAGGAATTTTTCCAACACTTCACTAAATCACCGAGCCAAAAGCAATATCTACAAAACTCTTTGTAAATTTAAGGATTACCTCTAACCCTTTGTGGCAACCAGCCTCTAGCTGTTGCGACAACTTCAAGTCTAACTTGAATACAACACTCAAAGTACCTAGTACAATTGCTTCTAGATAAAGCTGAAAGGTACAACTCAAAAGCCCTACTACAATAAAATTAGAATAAAAGACAGACACTTGGAACTAGTTCTTCTATATGGTTTATGTAGCTTCAGGTTCGCACACTTGAATCACATATGAATTGCTTGCAAAATGCCTTGCTATGTTGCTCTCAACTCACGTTTAACTTCACGTTTGTGCGTCCCTGTAAAATGAGAACATCCTGCAATATTTAGAGTTAGTAGAATAGGAAATAACTAGAGTTCTAATACTACACTCTTACATGGTGGAAGAGTTCTAGTTATCTTCAACTTCTAACTCCCCCCTTATCTAGGATAGAGTTCTCTTCGAGTAAGAAGTCTTTCTCCTTATCACTTATGCAATCTTTTCGTTCAGAAGATATCAAATAGACCACTTAAGCTTATCTCCTTCACGTGCATGCCTTGTGCTCGAATCTGCCCGTGTCTGTGTACATTGTGTATGAACCTAGTTCATGCTTGAGTTCCTTTGTCAATCATCAAAACAAACTTACTTAGGCCAACAAATGCCCCATTTTTGATGATAACAAACTGTGTGCTTTTCATAAGCATAAGACCTATTTCAACTTAGCTCAACATCAACATAATGTTAGAACACTTTTTATTTTTAAAGTCACAAATCATCAAGGACCAGGTTTATTAAGTTATAAATACCACAGTACAAAGTAAAAAGCACAACCTATCTTCCCCCATTTGGCATCATCGAAAAGTTGTATAATTATGTTAGATAAGCAGGTATTAATAGATATTACTCATGGCCACTTGGGCTACTTTAAATGCAATCATAGAGTCAAGCATCATATATCAATCTAATGATATTAGCTATCTAAGAAGCATCAACAAACGCTTAGAGTACAAAATAGTTGATTAGCATTGATACTAGTCATCCACAAAGCATAAAGAAAAATAAAGATACTGCATCACGAGCAAAAAGAACAAAAAAAAATCCTATCCGGGTCCCTGGTTTGTCTAACTAGGCTAGGAAGGTTTCAACGCTGGGAAGGACCAGGTTATTAGTTTCTGGCCTGAATTAGATTTAACATATCATGAAGAATGCCTTCATTCTTCTCCTTTTCCTTTGAAAGCTCTGCCCTGAGAGCATCCCTCTCAGTTTCTACTTCAGCGACTCTCTTCTTCAGTCTCTCAATCTCAGCATCCTTAGCCCCACTTTCTTGCACCAAAGCTCTTACTTTGCTGTTCGCAGGCACCTTCTTAGATGAACCAGGTTCTTTGCAGCAGCATGGACTTCATAGTCACAAGCAGTTAAGGTGTTTTCTCCAAAATGATCCTTGCTTGTACTAACATCCATTTCTTGAGAGTTTCCTTTAAGTGAGAAAGTACAGACGTGAGAATGAAACCATAGGGTATGGCATGAGTTTTAGTGCCTATTAGAACCCTTTCAAGAAGTTGGATCTGCCTCCCACTATCCAGGCATTCCATAAGGACCAAGTCCATGAATGTGGCAATGTACCTTCTTTCTTGCCTGGGAAGCACAACCTTGTTAAAGAATTCAAACAACACTTTGTGGGGTGGCTTCATCTCACTTTTGATACAGCCTTAGGCTGAAGCTCTTCCTCATTGTCAACGAACTTCCTTGTAATGGCAAGTGAGGAGGGGAGGTTTTCTAGGATTGGCCATTTTAACTTTTTGTAATCATTGTACCCTTCAGCAGGGACTTCAAGAATTTCTCCCAATTCCTTGTCATCAAAGCTCGCAGTCACCCCCTTTACCACACAGGTGACTCTACTATTTTTGATTTCATAATTTTCCATGAACTCCACAATCTCAGTTCTAGCAAGCTTTCCATCCATCTGAAGTACCATGTCCTTCCAACCTTGCAGTTGTAGCTTTTCCAACAGCATCATCATGCCTTCCTCCTCCAAGTCCCTGAGGAGCCTACCCTTTAAGATGGTTCTTTTCCCAAACTTAATTGAGTTGTCCTGCTCTTCATTAGATTCCTCTTCTTCTTCACTCTCTTCTTTCTCCAGTACTTTCACTTTTCTAGACTTCATGACAGACCTAGTTCTTTTTGCCGAGGTAGAAGGCTCTGCAGACTTTGTCTTAGAGTGAGACTTCTTTTTGGAAGTCTTTAATTTCTTTGCCTTTGGACTCACAACCTCCACCTCTTATGCCTCCTCTTCATCACGAAGGACCAGGTCCATCTCTTCAATTTCAGCTGCCTCAACAGGCTCAATCACTTTCTTCTTTCCCTTTGCAGTAGCTTTTCTTTTACTTTCTTCTAATGCTTTTTTCAAGTTCAGCCTCACTCTGCTTCTTCTAACTCCTTGTAGCTCTTTCTCTTATGGGAGGAGTCTCTACAAGGATAGAAGAGGCAGCCTTTCTCTTCTTGTTTGCCCTAGCAGTTCCAGGAATTTTAACTCTTGAACTCTTCTTCCTTTTTGGATTATAGCCGTTAGACATGCGTTTCAATATGTCTTCGAGAAGTTCTTGTACAGATGGAACAGGTTCTTGAAACCTCTTTCTCAACTTAACCAACCCCTCAGCAACTTCTCCAGACCCAGTGCCCCCTTTTTCTCTCAAACTTTCTTCCTCTTCAGCAGATTCCTCACTCTACAATGTCATAGCTCATGTTTCTTCAGTCAAAACAACAGTAGTGGATGAAGATTCAGCCACTCCTTCTTTTCATATTCCCTTCACATCACCTTGAGCACCCTCACTCTCTTTTTCTTTTTTCTTTTTATCTTTATCACCAATTTTCCCAATTTCAGTGGTTTCAACCCCAGCCACAGTTCCTACCAGAAATAACCTATTTTCTAGATTTTCAACAACCTCAAAATTATTTCAGATGTAATTTTAGGAACCAAATGTTACATGCTTTATTTCAGATGAAATAGTTTCTTCTCCCTCAGTATCAGACTTAAATGATTCTTCAGATTTTTGGTGTTCTTGTGCTTGGCTTGCTTTCAATTCTTCATCTAACTTCTTGGATAATTCACTCCCTGCCACTATCTTACGAGCAATAGCCTTTACTCGTCCTTTCTTGGGTGTAGGGTTGGTTGAAGGTGTAGGTGTGGATTCTTTGGATGGTGATGATAGTTTTTCAGAGAGGTTAGTCATTGATGATGGTAGAAGGAATGTGTGTGTGTTTAGAAGATGAGAGAAGATTGAGAGAAATATTTGGCAGATGGAAATTAGAAGTGAAGACCTAAATCAATATAAAGAGGGAGAATTTAATTGGGTTACGAAAGCTTTTTCATATGCTCAGAAGTCTAATCATACTGGGAGTCAGTTTGAAAAGACGTTGAGGACTCTCCCTAGAATTTAGGCACTTATTGTGTTTTGGGACTCTCTTTGGGTGAAACTGGTTCATTTTGTAATAGATAAGCTTAATGAAGGTTAGGATTAAATGGGACTCTCCTTTTCATCATAATCCAAAAATAATTATTTCAAAATACGTAGAGTGGAGAGTACGTACCAAGTAATCTTGATGAACCAGGTTCTTCACTGAGAAATCTATTGTGTAAGTCTGAATTGTCTAAGAGAATAAAGATAATATCATTAGAGATTATTGAGACATTTTAGCACATGGCAAAAAAAGTATACTAGTGAAAGTATGAGACTGAGCAAAATCTAATCTAGTTACATACACAATTCACAAATTATCTAACCAAATTTTGAGTTAGAACTAGTTCCTTTTAGGTGATCTTAATCATCCCTAATTCTAACCCGTTTCTTTCAAAGTGATCTCTACTTAGAGCTATTGTGAAGATGTCAACTATTTACTTGTTAGTAGCACAAAATTCCACAGTGATCAAACTTTTTCATAGTTGTCCCTCAAAAAGTGATGCCTAACATCTATGTGCTTAGTACTTTTGTGATGAACCGGGGTTCTTGGTCATACTAATTGCACTAGTGTTATCACAAAATATGGTGATACAACCTACATTAATTCCAAAATGCATTAATTGCTATTTGATCCACAAAAATTGAGCACAACATGAGGCAGTAGCAACATACTCAGCTTCAGCAGTAGATAAGGCCACAAAATTTTGCTTTTTGGTGGCCCAAGACACAAGACATGAGGCAAGAAAATGTTCCATACTTGAGATGCTTTTTCTATCCATAAGAAACACTGCATAATCCGCATCAGCATGTCCCACTAAGTTGAAATTACTACCTTTTGGTACCATAGACAAAGGTTAGTACTGCCTTTTAGGTATCTCAAGATCCTCTTGACAGCAGTCAAGTGAGACTCATTTGGATTTGCCTGAGATCTAGCACAAAGGCCTATACTGAAAACAATGTCAGGTCTGCTAGCAGCTAGATATAACAAGGAGCTAATCATTCCCCTATACAACTTTAGATTAATAGATCTACATCCAATTTTATGGTTGTTGCAATATGAGTGTCAATTTCTTTGGAGTCTTCCACTTTAAACCTTTTAAGCAACTCTTTCACATACTTCTGCTGATGGATTATAGTTCCATTTGAATTTTGTTTAATTTGTAAGCCTAAGAAGAAATTAAGCTCACACATCATACTCATTTCAAATTCACTCCCCATTAATTTAGCAAATTATTTACTTGACTTATCAGTAGTTGCTCCAAAGATTATGTCACCAACTTATATCTAAACTACCAAGAGATCTTTACCCTTTTCTATATAGAATAATGTATTGTCAATTTTACCTCTGTTGTAGCCATGCTCAAGAAATTTTTTTGATGATCTTTCATACCATGCTCTTGGAGCCTACTAGAGCCCATAAACTGCCTTGTCAAGCTTGTACACATGATCAGGACATTCCTTTTCTTCGAAGCCCGGAGGTTGCTTGAAAAACACTTCTTCCTTTATATAGCCAATGAGGAAGGCACTCTTGACATCCATCTAATGGAGAGTGAATTCCATGTAGGCAGCAAAGGCTTTCAGGAGTCTAATTTCTTCCAATCTTGCAACTACAGCAAAAGTCTCATCATAGTCTATGCCCTCCTCTTGACTATATCCTTGAACCACCAATCTTTCCTTTTTCCTTGTAACTGTTCCATCTTCGTTAAGTTTGTTTCTGAAGAACCATTTTGTGCCAATTACTAATCTGTCCTTGGGTCTTGGTACCAGATGCCAAAATTGACTTCTTTCAAATTGGTTGAGTTCATATTGCATTGCATTCACCCAGTCTGCATCATGCAAAGCCTCAGGAGCAATTTTAGGTTCAATAAGAGATAAAAAAGCATAAAAAGCACAAAGATTCTTCAAAGAGGATCTGTTTTTGATTGCAGAGGTTGGATAAATAATTATGTTCTCAATGGGATGAGAACTTTGATACTTGTAAGATTTCACAACTAGCTGGTTTCCCCTAGATGTTCCTTTAATGTTTTGTTGCTGAGGAACAGGTTCATGGACAGGTTCCCTCGAGGTTTGATGATATGTTCCTCTTAGTTCAGTTCCCCTTGTCAGGTTGCCCTGGGTGGAAGGACCTGTTCCATCACCTGTTCCTTCCTCTGGTGCAGCTTCAGTCTGGGCTGTGGTTTCATTTGAGTTTCTTACCAGCCCAATTGCTTCATTATCATGTTCTTGCCTCTCAGAAAGAATGTTAGTTTCGTTAAAGACCATATGTACACTTTCTTCTATACACATAGTTCTTTTGTTATAAATCTTATAAGCTTTACTATGTGAAGAATATCCCAAGAATACCCCCTCATCATTTTTGGGATCGAACTTACCTAGGGAGTCTTTACCATTATTGTGCACAAAGAACTTGCATCCAAATGTCCTAAGATGGGATATATTTAGCTTTCTCCTTTTAAGTAACTCATAGGGAGTCTTCTAAACAAGAGGTCTAATCATGCACCTATTTAAGATGTAGCATGTAGTGTTCACAGCTCCTGCCCAGAAACTATGGGGCAGTTTACTAGAAAGAAGCATAGTCCTAGCCATTCATTCCAATGTCCTATTCTTTCTTTCGACTACTCCATTTTCTTGTGGAGTCGTAGTAGCAGAACAATTATGATTTATGCCATGCTCATCACAAAATTCAGCAAATTTAGCATTCTCAATTCAGTACCATGATCAGACTTAATTGATGTAAGTTGATTGCCTAGTTGTTTCTGAGTTTTTCTAACAAAAGAAGTGAACATGTCAAATTCTTCATCTTTTGATGTTAAAAACAATGTCCAAGTAAACCTAGAGTAATCATCAACGAGCACCATAACATATCTCTTACCACCCCTGCTCAGTGTTCTCATTGGACCACAAAGATCCATATGGACCAGTTCCATCATCCTGGTTGTGCTTATCATTTTCTTTCTTTTGAAAGAGGATCTTACCTGCTTCCCCCTTGCACAAGCCTCACAAACTTTATCTTCCTTGAACTTAATATTAGGCAACCCTATCACTAAGTCCTTGGAGACTAGTTTGTTGAGTTGGCTTAGACTAGCATGTCCAAGTCTTTTGTGCCAAAGGAGGAGATCATTATCCAACACACTTAAGAAAGTGAGTTCATTATCTGAAAGTGTGGATAGATCCAAAACATATATGCAGTTCACTCTTTTTCCCTGCAAAACTATCTTGTCAGTGGTAAGATTAATCACAAAGCAGTTTGTAGAGGTGAATGCTACCATGTTACCTCTATCACACAATTGTGATACACTTATTAGACTGTACTTCAGTCCATCTATCAAGTAGACATTCTCAATAAAGTGAGAATCAGTCTTACCTACCTTTCCAACCTCAATTATCTCACCTTTCTTCCTATTTCCAAAGGAGACATTACCTCCTTTAAGGTCCTCAAGTGAAAAAAACTGGTTCTTACTTCCTGTCATATGCTTTGAGCAGCCACTATCCATGTACCATATTTGGCTGCTCCCATTCACTTGGACCTGCAAAAAGAAACCGGGGGTTGGCCTTAGGAACCCAAACTAGTTTGGGTCCCTTTCTATAAGCAAAAGGGTGAATCAAACTCAACTTGGCAGCCTATTTTTCCCTTGATCAAAATTTTTGTTCTTTTGACTTTCCTTTTCTTCTGCTATGCATTCTTTTTTATAGTGACCAGTGTTATTACGGTGTGTGAAAATCTTGTTCTCAGGAAGTGTAAGATACTTGCTTTTGGGATCCCACTTAGGTGCAGGGTTCGTAAAGCCAAGTCTTGTTTTGTTGCTACTATGGTGTTGTTGTTGCCATGAAAGTGCATCAGAGGACCTGTTCCATTTACCAGTTCTGTCTAGCTCTTTCCTGACCATGCTTAGATCCTCCTTTAGAATTCTTACCTGTTCATCTCTCTTGTACAATTCATCTTTCATTTTTTAACATTTTTTTTTGTAAGGTGAGTTTATGTGTGATCAGCTAGCTGTCTTTTTGCTTCTTCCTAGTTTCAATTTTAGATTTTCAGATCTAAGCTCTAAGACAGTTGTGTCAAGTGTATGAACCTGGTTCTTCAACATAGTATTTTCATTTACAGTTTCACTAGCCCTAAGTTCCAAGTTTTTGTGCTTAGACTTCAAAATCACACATTCTTTAGACATCTGTTCCTTTTTGTTATTTACATCCTCAGATTCATCAACTAGCTCTAGTAGCAACTCAGATAACCTTTCTTTAGACAAAAAATTTATCTTGTCTTTGAGATGGAATACACTTACCTCAGTTTGTTTATCAGATTCTCCAATGGCCATCAGTGCTCTTTCATCCTCATCATCATCATCTGAGCTTTCTCCCCAAGCAGCGACCATAAACTTGGTTGATCCTTTGTTGTTGCTTTTCTTGGGTTGAACCTGTTCCTTCGTTCAGCTCTTTCCTTCTTCCATTCATTTTTCCCCCAAAGGACAGTTTTTAATGTGATGATCAGGCTTTCCGCACTTGTAGCAGCCATCATTGGTTTGCTTCTCAGGAGCTTTTGCCTTGCTGTAGCTTCCACTTCTTGAAGAAACCTTTCCTCTCTTCAGGTCTTCTTGAAGTCTTTGGTTATCATAGCCATTTTATCATCTTCCAGATCAGAACCTTCCGTGATTCTGAGTGCCAAGATCCTTTCCTTCTTAGGTAAATCCATCTTCATGGTTTGTCTCCTAAGTTCATAGGCAGTGAGATTTCCAATCAATTCATCTAGTGGGAGAGTGGCAATGTTCTTTGACTCCTAGATAGCAGTGATCTTACTTTCCCAAGTGATTGGAAAGACCCTAGTAAGTATCTTCTCAACCCTCTCTTCTTCAGGAATAATCCTTTGAAGAGATTTTAGTTCATTTGTCAGAGTAGTGAACTTTATGTACATTTTTTGAATGGTTTCTCCATCCTTCATAGCAAAGTTCTCATACTGAGAGTACTGTAGAGTTCCTCTAGATCTCTTCACTTGAGTAGTTCCTTCATGAGCCACCTGTAGTGTGTCCCAAATTTGCTTAGCAGTGGCATAATCTTGGATTCTGTTATACTCATTTGGACCAAGTCCACAAACAAGCCCTTTCTCGGCTTTAGCATTCTTCTCCCACTTCTTCAAATCCTCAACAGCGCAATCTGCTCTCTTTGGCACATCTACTCCTTCAGCATTTTTCTTTAATGTAGCCAGTGGACCATCAGTGACAATGTCCCAAAGTTCATAGTTCTCTCCTTGAATGTGATCTCTCATTCTATTCTTCTACCAAGAGTAGTACTGGTCATTAAAGAGTGGTGGCCTACTAGTGGATTGTCCTTCCTAGTTTTCAGGTGGTGCACTCATCTTGATCTTCTCCTAAGGTGTTAGCCTCTTCAAGGATAACTTGCTCTGATACCAATTGAGGTTTTGTACTTCAATACCACACAAGA
>MCJB01007347.1:127554-184385 GCA_002018475.1 Nicotiana obtusifolia
GGGGGGGGGGGGGGGTGATTTGTGTGGTGTTTAATTTTTCGCGTGCATAGATTATAGAAGGACCTGGTTCTTCTATGTGTTCCTTATACTACTATTGCGGAATAATAAATGTGGAAATTAATGAACACAAATATTTTTACGTGAAAAACACCTGGCTAAAAAGGTAAAAAAACCACGACCTACTACCTAGTAGGATTTTTTCCAACACTGCACTATTTCACTGAGCCAAATACAACATTTACAAAACTCTTTGTAAACCTAAAGATTACCTCTAACCCTTTGTGGCAACCAGCCTCTAGCTGTTGCGACAACTTCAAGTTAACTCTAACTTGAATACAACACTCAGAGTACCTAGTATAATTGCTTCAAGATAAAGCTGAAAGGCACAACTCAAAAGCCCTACTACAATGAAACTAGAGTAAAAGACAGATACTTGGAACTGGTTCTTCTATCTTGTTCATGTAGCTTCAGGTTCGCACACTTGAATCACACATGAATTGCTTGTAAAATGCCTTGCTATTTTGCTCTCAACTCACGTTTAACTTTAGCGTTTGTGCGTCTCTGTAAAATGAGAACATCCTATAATATATAGATTTAGTAGAATAGGAAATAATTAGAGTTCTAATGCTATACTCTTCCATGGTGGAAGAGTTCTAGTTATCTTCAACTTCTAATTCCTCCTTTATCTAGGATAGAGTTCTCTTCGAGTAAGAAGTCCTTCTCCTTATCATTTATGCAATCTTTTCGTTTAGGAGAAATCAGATATAACCGCTTAAGCTTATCTCCTGCACGTGCATGCCTTGTGCTCGAATATGCCCGTGTCTATGCACATTGTGTATGAACCAGGTTCATGCTTGAGTTGCTTTGTCAATCATCAAAACAAACTTACTTAGGCCAACAACAGGCATATTAAGAAATCTAAAATATAGAAAAGAAAAGGCAATAATATAAGAACATATACACATATATCATAAAGATATGGACTCTTATTTAAATGATATTTTCACTAATTATTTTAAATTATTTACCCTCATTATAGTTTAAGAAATCTTTATTTCTGTTAGTGGAGTAAAAGAATCCTTCAACTATATGTATGAGCCCCTTGGAAGTTAGTCGTTTCTCACATATATTTTAAAGGTAGGTACTCTTACCAATTGTATCACCATACAATTTCTTAAATAGCTCTATGCCAAATAGTCCCCAGGTAGTCAGGTCAATACTATTGGCATAGCTGAGTTCAACCATTATAATAGCAAAAAACTTATTTAATGTTATACTCCCCGAGTAGTCCGGACGTCTAGTGTAAAATTAAATAATTCTTTCAATCTATGCATCTAATGCAATATATAATTTTAATATATTCTCGAACTATAGGTCTCCTGGTTGTCAGGCCGCTTCCTATAAACAAGAAATAAATAAAATTATTTATTTTGATGGAAAGCTCTATAATAAAATAACTTATATTTTTATAATTTAAGAACTCAAATTTTAGTGTGAGGAAATTGTTATTAAAACATCTTTTAATAACATGATGATCCAATCTTTTATAGCACATGAATTTAGTTCAAGTTGTCTACATGCTTAGTCCTAAATTAATTTACATCACATGTAATAAATAATTCAAAATTATGTAATGAACAAGCACGTGACATAAAAATAAAATTCAACATTTTTCTAGCATATGTATTTTATATAACATATATCACATAAAAATAATTAATGCCAAAATATTATTATTAATTAACATCTCATGAACTAATAACAATTAAAATAACAGGAACCCGATTGTCAAGACCTAATTCCTATTATATGCCGTGATGACGCCCAACGTCCCAGCTAGGGAAGCCAACGGCAAAATAACCATGTAATTGTTCTTTTTAATAAATTTCCATGTAGTTGAATTTTATTTATTTTAAGAAAATAAGGAGTAGAAAATTCAATAAGTAAAGCGAAAGCTAATGAGTGAGCAAATGCAGTGAAATAAATGCTCAAAAACCATAAAGTCTACTAGCATGTTTCCAAGACCTGGAGTCACAAGTGTATGAGCACTAGTAGAAAATACAAAACTCTAATCTACTATCTGAAATAGAGTAAATAGAAAATAAGTGCGAAAGAGAGACTCCGAGTGCTGCAGAACGGACTCAGAGAGTATCTCACCACTAGGTCTCGGGGTAACAGGGTGTGTGCCGGAATGACTGCCAGATGCACCTGCCTCAAACCCCACACAATTAGTGCAGAAGTGTAGCGTGAGTACATAAACAATATGTACCCAGTGAGTATCATGTCTAACCTCAAAGAAGTAGTGACGAGGGATCGACATCGACACTTACTATGAGCTAACAATAAAATACAGGAATTCTAAATAGACATAGAATATGTGAATAATACCATTAACACAAAAACAACAGTGATTAAATAATTCTTTAACTAATAGGAAATTCCAAAAGTCTTCCACTAACACATGCTAATTCTAAATAAACTCCGAACAATTAAATAAATTATAATCTCTCAATTCATAGAAATAATATCAAGTGCATTCGGCTCCAAGTATTAACACACACGACTTATGCCGAGGTCGTACGACCCGAGCAAGAATAATGTGTACGCTGCCGAGGGTCGAGAGGCACGAACCATAGATGCATCTATTATACTGCCGAGGCGATCAGCCCGATCCACAAGAAGAGAGGATACATTATGAAGATCTGATTTAAAAGCTATTATAAGGCTAATGCACAAAGAAGCATAATTTCTATTAACGGTCAAGTAACCGGCCAAAACTCAATAAAGTGAAATTCGGTCTTTACAAATCCTTTATCAAGTTTCAATATAGTTTAGGCACTTTAACTAACAAGTTGGATGCAAACATTACAAGCATTTCATGATTTGGGTCCTAAACTACCCGGACTAAGCATGATTAGTAGCTACGATGGACTCTCGTCACCCGTGCGTATGTAGCCCCCACAATCAGAAACAAATAGTAATTTAAATCACCTATGGGGTAAATTCCCTCTTACAAAGTTAGGCAAGAGACTTACCTCGTCTCAAAGCTCACTTTCCGGCCACAAATTCACTCTAAGGATCCAACTTGGTGTCGAACAATCTGAAGCTAGCCAAATGTTATATAAAATAATCAATATACGCTCAAAAATTAATAATTTATACATTGCTGAGGGTCGAGCGGCATGAACCTTAGATGCATCTATTATACAGCCGACGCATTCGGCCCGCTCCACGAGAAGAGAGGATATATTATGAACATTTGGTTTAAAAGCTATTATAAGGCTAATACACAAAGAAGCATAATTTCTATTAACCGTCAAGTAACCCTCCAAAACTCAAGTAAGTAAAATTCGGTCTTTACAAATCCTTTATCGAGTTTCAGTACAATTTAGGCACTTTAATTAACAAGTTGGGTGCAAACATTACAAGTATTTCATGATCTGAGTCCTAAATTACCCGGACTTAAGCATGATTAGTAGCTATGCATGGACTCTCGTCACCTCGTGTGTACGTAACTACCACAATTAGAAACAAATAGTAATTTAAATAACCTATGGGGTAAATTCCCTCTTACAAGGTTAGGCAAGAGACTTACCTCATCTCAAAGCTCACTTTCCGGCCACAAATTTACTCTAAGGACCCAACTTGGTGCCGACCAATCCGAAGCTAGCCAAATGTTATATAAATTAATCAATATACGCTCAAAAGTTAATAAGTTAGCTATTAGAGTAATTACCCAACCCAAATTGAAAGATTCTTAAAATTCACCCCACTGGCCCACGTGCCCGGATTCCGAAAATATTTGAAGATAATTGTTACGCATAACCTCACGAACTCAAATATATAATTTTCACCCAATTCCATAACCATTTTCGTGGTTAAATCCCATTTTATCAAAATCTAGGTTTTTTTAACTATACCCACAATTTCTACACTTTATATGCTAAGAATCTATCCAAAATACATGCATTACACTAATCTCTTATAGAAATTACTTACCCTAAAGTGCTAGGTGCAAACCCCTCTTCAAAGAGCTCCAAAATCGCCCAAGAATTGAAAGAAATGAGCTAAAATTGACTAAGTCTTGACATTAAAAGTCCTCACTGCCTCCAGCAATTTCCGTTTGTGCGGACTACGGGTCGCACCCGCGACACCGCTTCTATGGTATAGGATAGCTTCTGCGGAACACACATTACCCAGCACTGGACGCACCTGCGGAAGGGAACGACACCCGCAAGCCCGCTTCTACGGCTCGCCCCTCGCACCTCCGACCTTGCCCATACTATCCCTCGTCCAAAATCATCATAACCTATTGTGACTGTCGAATTCCGGTTCTGAGGTCGTGTACTAAAAATGTTGACCTAAGTCAAACTTAACCCGTTTAGGCCAATATTAAGGAACTAAGTATTTCTATTTCAACCCAAACCCTTCCAAGCCCGAACTAATCGTCACCGTAAGTCAGTAAACAGTAAATGCACATACAGGGAGTCTTAATTAGGAGAACAGGGATCTAGAAAGAAATACGACCGGTCGGGTTGTTATATTCTCCACCTCTTAAGCAAATGTTCGTCCTTGAACGGGTCTAGAATCGTACCTGGAGTGCCGAATAAGTATGGATATCTACTCCGCATTTCCTCCTCGGTCTCCCAAGTTGCCTCCTCGACCGATTGACCCCTACACTGAACTTTTGCTGTAGAAATCTTCTAGGACCTCAACTGGCGAACCTGCCCATCAACAATGGCAACTGGCTCCTCCTCATAACCCAGGATTTCATCTAGCTGAACCGTGTTATAGTCTAACACATGCGACTTGTCGGCATGATACTTTCAGAGCGTAGACACGTGGAAGACCGAATGGACTCTCGATAGACTGGGAGGCAATGCAAGCTCATAAGCAACCTCCCTAACTCATTTCAACACCTCAAATGGACCTATAAACCTTGGGCTCAACTTGTCCTTCTTCCCGAACCTCATGATTCCCTTCATCGGCGAGACTTTCAAGAGAACCTTCTCGCCCACCATAAATGAAATCACGTGTCTTCTGATCTGCGTAACTCTTATGTCTAGACTGTGCGGTGCGAAGTCGCTCCTGAATCAACTTTACCTTTTTCAAGGCATCCTTCACCAAATCAGTACCATATAACTTAGCTTCGCCGGGCTCAAACCAATCGATGGGCGAACGACATCTCCGACCAAATAAAGCCTCAAATGGAGTCATCTTGATGCTGGACTGATTACTGTTGTTGTAAGCAAACTTGGCCAAGGGAAAGAATCAATTGCACTGCCCTCCGAAGTCAATCACACATGCTCTGAGCATATACTCCAAGATCTGGACCATTCGCTCTGACTACCTATCGGTCTGTGGATGAAAGGCTATGCTGAGCTCTACCCGGGTCCTCAACTTACTCTGTACTGCCCTCCAGAAGTGCGAAGTAAACTGAGGGCCTTTATCTGATATGATGGAAATATGCACACCATGCAACCGAACAATCTCTTAAATGTAAATCTGGGCCGATCTCTCTGAAGAATACGTGGTCACAACCGAAATGAAATGTGCTGACTTGGTCAACCTGTGAACAATGACCCAAACTGCATCAAACCTCCTCAAGGTCCGGAGCAACCCAACTACAAAGTCCATAGTGATGTGCTCCCATTTCCACTTAGGTATAACCATCTGCTGGAGTAGGCCACCTGGCCTCTGATGCTCGTACTTAGCCTACTGGAAACTTAGGCACCTCGCTACATACTAGATTATGTCCTTCTTCATCGCTGCCACCATTAATGCTGCCTCAAGTCGCGATACATCTTCGTAGCACCTGGATGAATAGAATACCTAGAATTGTGTGGCTCCTCTAGAATCTTCTCCCTTAATCCATCAACATTAGGGACACATAGACGACCCTGGAGTTGCAGAACACCATCTTCACCGATAGTAACCTCCTTGGCACCACCCTGTAGTACCGTCTCTCTGAGCATTAATAAGTGCGGATCGTCGTGTCGGCAAGCCTTGATCTGCTCGAATAGTGAAGACTGGGCGATGATGCATTCAAGAACTCGGCTGGGCTTTCAAATATCCAACCTCACAAGTCTGTTAGCCAAGGACTGAATGTCCAAAGCTAGTGGCCTTTCCTCTGCTGAAATGAATTCCAAACTACCTATACTCTCCGTCTTTCTGCTTAAGGCATCCGCAACTATATTCGCCTTACCTGTATGATAAAAGATGGTAATATCATAATCATTTAATAACTCAAGCAACCTCCGCTACCTCAAATTGAGATATCTCTCCTTGAACAAATGCTGCAAGCGGTGATGATTGGTGTAAACCTCACAGGACATCGCATAAAGATAATGCCTCCAGATCTTAAGAGCATGAACTATCGCGGGCAACTCCAAATCATGCACGGGGTAATTCTTCTCGTGAAGCTTCAGCTGACGTGAAGCATATGCAATAACTCGCCCCTCCTGTATCAATACGTAATCTAGGCCAACGCGTGAAGTGTTGCAATACACTGTATACATCGCTGAACGGGAAGGCAACACTAACGCCGGTGCTGAAGTCAATGCGGTCTTGAGCTTCTGAAAGCTCGCCTCACAATCATCGGACCATCGGACGGAGCACACTTCTAGGTCAATCTAGTCAAAGGTGATGCAATAGATGAGAAGCCCTTCGCAAATCGACGATAATAACCTGCTAACCTCTAGAAGCTCCTGATCTCGGTCGCTGTGGTAGGATGATGCCAATTCTGAACTGCCTCGATCTTCTTGGGATCTACCTTAATACCCTCGCCTGATACAACATGCCCCAAGAATGCCAAAGAATCTAACCAGAACTCACACTTGGAGAACTTAGCATATAGCTTCGCGAGTAGATCAAAATGTCATCAATGAAGACAATGATAAACGAATCACGAATCTTCAACTGATGGTACCGCGATCTCAAGTCAATCTTAGAGAACATCCTGGCACCTGCAACTGGTCAAACAAACCATCAATACGCAGCAATAGGTACTTGTTCTTAATGGTATTTTTGTTCAACTGGTGGTAATGAATGCACATCCGCATAGTCCTATCTTTCTTCTTCACGAATAACACTGGTGCACCCCAAGGAGACACACTCGGTCTGACAAACCCCTTTCGTAGAAACTCCTCAAGCTATTTTTTTAACTCCTCCAACTCTTTTGGAGCCATGCGGTACGGAGGAATAGAGATAGGCTGGGTACCAAAAGCCAAACCAATACAGAAATCGATATTACGATTTGGCGGCAAGCTAGGAAGACCCAAAAGAAAAAAATCAAAGAACTCACAGACCACGAGCACTAAATCAATCGTTGGAGTCTCTGTAGTAGTGTCTCAAACATAAGCTAGATAAGCCAAACAATCCTTCAGAAAAGAGATAACCCAACTAGATGCACTGATAGACGAACCCTTCTACTCCAATCTAGGAAACTCTGGCATGCCAAGGTAATAGTCTTGGCATGGAAATCAAGGATGGCGTGATATGGAGACAACCAGTCCATGCCCACGATGATCTCAAAGTCGGTCATACCGAGCAACAGAAGATTCGCTATAGTCTCATAACCACAAAAGTGAAAATACAGGACCGGTAGATCCGATCCACAACAATAGAATCACCTACTGGTGTGGACACATAAACAGGAGTACCCAAGGGCTCACGAGGAGCACCCAGGAAATGAGCAAACAGAGATGAGACATATGAATATGTAGACCCTGGATCAAATAGTACTGAAGCATTCCTATCGTAGACAATAATACTTGTGATCATGGCATCTAAGGCTACTACATTTGGTCTGGCTGCAAAGGCATAGAACATGCTGGAGCGCCACCTAACTAGCCTCTACCTCTAGGACGGCCTCTACCCACCTGCCCTCTACACCGGATGGCTGGTGTGGCGGTTGGTGCTGTAGTCATCGGCTGCTGACTCTGCTGCACTGCTTTGCCTCGAAGCCTTGGGCAGAACCTCCTCACATGATCAAGATCCCCACACTCGAAACAACCTATCGGTACGGTAGACTGCTGGCCTGAAGTCTGACCCTGATGGCCTTAAGGCCCACTAGAGGAACCCTGAATAATTGGTGGGCGATAGGAGCTCTCTAGATGGCTATGAAATAGGGCCGCACTGGAACACCCCGAGGAGGCGGCGGTGCTGGATATGTGGGCCTGCTAGACTGAACCCTCTCTCCTCTGCCCCCATCCGGGGCTCCACTAAACCCTCCAAAATACCAAAAACACTTATCCCTTGTCACCTGCTCTCGGCTCCAATGACGAACACCCTCGATCCTCCGAGCTATCTCCATAACTAGCTCGTACGAAGTACCCATCTCAACCTATCGGGCCATAGTGGCCTGGATACCAGAGTGCAAACCTGCAACAAACCTCCACATTATATCTGCATCGATAGGAAGTATCATAAGTGCATAGCGAGATAACTTAGAGAATCTCGCCTCAGAGTTGGTCACCGACATCTGGCCCTACTAGAGCTGCTTGAACTGAAATCGCAACTCTTCCCTCAGAGAGAGTGGAATATATCTTTCCAGGAAGAGGCGTGTGAACTGGTCCCAAGTCATAGGAGGAGAACCTGCTGGTCTTCCGAGAAGATAGGACTGCCACCATCTGCGGGTCCTGGCCTCCAGCTGAAAAGTGGTAAAGTCCACCCCGTGGGACTCCAATATCATCATGTTGTGCAGTATATTCCTGCATCGATCAATAGAGTCCTGGGGTCCTCATGTCACTCACCTCCAAAGACAGGAGGATTTAGCCTGGTCCATCAGTGCAATAGCTTCTGCGGCTCACCGGCCGCAGCTGGTTTGGGCTCAGGTATAGCTGCAGTTGCATGCCCTAGAGCCTGAGCGGTAGGGGTCTGTGCTCCCCCTCCCACCTGGGATGTGGCTGGGTCCGCTGGAAATAAACCAGCCTGAGTCATAAAATCCATGAATCGCAGCATACGACCCATGACTTCCCCGAATCCTGGCACAGATATGAAATCCACTAGGGTTGGCTATGCTTCAGGCACCTCGCCTGCTCCTCAATAATAGGATCCTCTACTAGATCCACTTGTCGCACAACTGGGGAAACTCTAGGAAATTCTCGTCCTCTACCACAAGCTGGAGCCCTCCCTCGGCCTCTGCCTCGGCCTTTAGCAATAGGGGGAGTAGCTCCTCCATGATCGGGTACATCTACCACACGCGTTCTCACCATCTGTAAGAGAATAAGAGAAAGATACTTAGCATAACATTAACTGCACGATAGGAGATGAAGAACGAGTAGTTTCCTAACACCCTATAACCTCTCGAAGATAAGTACGGACGTCTCCGCACCAATCCGCAAGACTCTATTAGGCCTGCTCATAACTTGTGAGACCTACGTGAACCTAGTGCTCTGATACCATGTTGTCACGACCCAATTCCTATAATAGGCCGTGATACGCCCAGTGTAGCCGCTAGGCAAGCCTACGGTGAACTTACCATGTAGTTGTTCTTTTTAAAAAAATTTCAAGTAGTTGAATTTTATTTATTAAGAAAATAAGGAGTAGAAAATTCAGTAAAGTAAAGCGAAAGCTAATGAGTGAGAAAGTACAATAAAATAAATGCTCCAAAACCATAAACTCTTCTAGCATGTGTTCCAAGACCTAGTGTCACAAGTGTATGAGCACTAGTAAAAAATACAAAACTCTAAATTACTGTCTGGAATAGAGTAGACAGAAAATAAGTGCAAAAGAGAGACTCTGGGTGCTGTAGAACGGACCCAGAGAGTAGCTCACCACTAGGCCTCGGGGTAACGGGGGTGCGCACCGGAATGACTACCAAATGCACCTGCCTCAGATCCTGCACGATTAGTGTGCAAGTGTAAGCGTGAGTACATAAAGAACATGTACCCAATAAGTATCCTGTCTAACCTCGAAGAAGTAATGATAGGGGGTCGACTTCATCACTTTCTATGGGCTAACAATAAAATACAGGAATGCTAATAGACATAGAATATGTGAATAATACCAATTAAACAAAAATAACAGTGATTAAATAATTCCTTAACTAATAGTAAATTCCAAATTTTTTTCACTAACACATGCTAATTCAAAATAAACTCTGAACAATTAAATAAATTGTAATCCCTGAATTCATGGAAATAATATCAAGTGCATTCAGGCTCCAAGCATTAACATACACGATTTATGCCGAGGTCGCACGACCCGATCCAGAATAATGTGTACACTGCCGAGCGTCGAGCGGCATGAACCTTAGATGCATCTATTATACCGCCGAGGCGTTCGGCCCGCTCCACGAGAAGAGAGGATACATTATGAACATCTGATTTAAAAGCTATTATAAGGCTAATACACAAAGAAGCATAATTTCTATTAACCGTCAAATAACCCGCCAAAACTCAAGTAAGTGAAATTCGGTCTTTATAAATCCTTTATCGAGTTTCAGTACAATTTAGGCACTTTAATTAACAAGTTGGGTGCAAACATTACAAGTATTTCATGATTTGAGTCCTAAATTACCCGGACTTAAGAATGATTAGTAACTATGCACGGACTCTAGTCACCTCGTGTATATGCAACCTCCACAATTAGAAACAAATAGTAATTTAAATAACCTATGGGGTAAATTCCCTCTTACAAGGTTAGGCAAGAGACTTACCTCATCTCAAAGCTCACTTTCCGGCCACAAATTCACTCTAAGGACCCAACTTGGTGCCGAACAATCCGAAGCTGGCCAAATATTATATAAAATAATCAATATAAGCTCAAAAGTTAATAATTTAGCTATTAGAGTAATTAACTTACCGAAATTGAAAGATTCTTAAAATTCACCCCCCCCCGGGCCCACGTGCCCCGATTCCGAAAAATTTCGAAGATAATTGTTACGCATAACCTCACGAACTCAAATATATAATTTTCATCCATTTCCATAACCAATTTTGTGGTTAAATCCCATTTTTATCAAAACCTAGATTTTTCAACTAAACCTACAATTTTTACATTTTATATGCTAAGACTCTACCCATAATACATGTATTAAACTCATCTCGTATAGAAATTACTTACCTCAAAGTGCTAGGTGCAAACCTCTCTTCAAAGAGCTCCAAAATCTCCCAAGAAATAAAAGAAATGAGCTAAAATTGCCTAAGTCCCGACATTAAAAGCCCTTACTGCTTCCAGCAATTTCCGCTTCAGTGGAATTTGCGTCGCACCCTGCCGCTTCTATTGGAAAAGGACCGCTTCTACGAAACACACATAGCCCAGCACTGGGCGCACCTGCAGAAGGGAACCGCACATGCGCTCCCGCTTCTGCAGCTCGCCCTTCGCACCTCCGACCTTGCCCACACGGGCCCCGTCCAAAATCATCATACGAACCTATTGGGACCGTTAAATCCTGGTTCCAAGGTCGTTTACTACAAATGTTGACCCAAGTCAAAACCCTTTTAAGCCAATATTAAGGAACTAAGTGTTCTGATTTTGACCTGAACTCTTCCAAGCCCAAATTAGCCGTCCCCGCAAGTCATAAAATAGTAAAAGCATATATAAAAGCATATACGGGGAGTCTTAATTAGAAGAACGGGGATCTAGAAAGCAGAACGACCGGTCAGGTCATTGCACCAATAACCTATTATAGATTACCATCATATCTAATAGAAAATTTCAAATTCAAGTTATGAACTATCTTAATAGTTTAACTTATATGAAAATATATTTTATTCAGAATAAAATAATATCAATCCATATGCTTTTAAACAATTTGACTATTGCACAAGATACAAGTATTATGGTTTGAACTCTTCAAATATAATCTTAAATATTTCGTAAATGAATTTTAGACACGAGAAACCATGGCTCTAATACCATTGAAGGATAACATATAGATATCCGTAACACGGAGCGGAAGACAATAACAATCCCAGACAGATATTTTTGTGTTTAAAATTTATTTACATGTCAAAAATCGGATCTAAGACAAACCTAGTGAAAAGAGTCTCGTTTCAAAGATTATTCGATAGTGCGAAAACTCTATGCGTATCTACACCGAGACTAATTCTTAATATCAACTCTTTGATTAATGAACTCGCAAACAAATTGAATAAAAATATTATGTTGAAATTTTTTTCAAAAACTTCTACTTAAAATAGAAAGAACAAGAGACTAAGTTTTCATGTCAAGAATATTTCTTGATTTTGCGGCTTCTTAGATTAACTCACTTAGCCACGGTAACTGGGTGAAGTGTATATATACAGTCACCAATCCTTTCCCTTTAGGTTAAAGGAAAGACCAAGGCCGTTACTCACGTGAAGACCAAATCACTAGTTGGCCTTTTCCTTAGTTCTTATAATTGGAAATTCGAATCTTATTCCTAATGGGAATTGCGTGATCTTAGGTCCCTTTTGTGGACTTTATACGTGAGTCCAATTTTAAATTGGATTCACTAATTAGTCTCCTTTAATTTTTATATATTTCTTATATATATAAATATTAATATATATATATATATATATATGTGTGTGTGTGTGTGTGTGTGTGTATGTGTGTGTATATATATATGTGTGTGTGTGTGTGTATATATATATGTGTGTGTGTGTGTGTGTATATATATATATATTTCAATCAAGAGATATAATTTAATTTTGTATTCCAAATATAAAACTTCAATTTGTTCACAATATTAATTATATTCCCCGTGCTAGCAAAGAGTATAATAATATTTCACCTGGACTAATAACTTTATTTATTTGACTATTTAAATTCTTTAATTCAATTGTCAAATAATAAGTTAATTAATCCTTTAGCAAAGATCATAACACTCATTAGTCTGCGACCCCATAGGTTCAATGTCGGTAGTAGATTGATCACATCAATATACCAATCAAGGGTGATGTCTAGCAACACTCCTTAACGACTGGATAGAATGAAGTATACAATTTACTCTCAAGAACCAGTAGAAGAATAATGTAGTAATTCCTTCTTTCCTTATAGCTTTAGGTCACCCTAGGATATGGTTCAACTGTCAAATCCTAATAGGCGACCAACTATGTGTTCATGTCAAATATAATCGACCAATGAATGTCCTAAGAAACTCTTTTTTTTTCCATTCAATTGCCCTAGCCAAGGTCTTAGTTTGGTCGTTTATAATTCCTGACAATATGGAGCTTAAATTCATTAGTAAGAGTTGACAGATTCCATCTTGATCAATCACTAAATCTACAGGTATTTAATCATTCCCTATTGTCAAGACCCAAAATTCACTAGTCGTGATGGTACCTAACTCGACCCATTAGGTCAGTCGATTAACAGTTGACACAAATTCTAATAAAATAAATGTGATCAACAAATGCTATTGACTGGATTCCATACAACATCTCAAGGGCTAGTAGTACAAGACATGAGCTACTAAGACTAGATTGTTGCAAAAATAGTTATGAAATAAATATAACTTTGTTTGAAATGTACTTAAACAGAATTCAACTCTAGAACTACCCAGGGACAAGTGGTAACCGCATTCGGTAAGGCACGAACGTCTTCAGAGTCACTCCCCGTCATCACTCGCAGCTCCGCTCCAAAATCTGCACGCAAGGTGCAGAAGTGTAGTATGAGTATAACCAATCCCATGTACTCAGTAAGTATCTTGACTAACCTCGCTGAAATAGTGACGAGGGTTTTTAGATAAAAGATACTCACTGATATAACTTGTGTAGAAGTCTAGCAATAGAACAATACTAGAACATAACATAATAAAGTACAAGGAAACAAATATGTGAAGCAGTAAGTGATTTCTAGAAGGACCCCGATTAATGTTCCTCAGTATCACGACCAATCCTTTCCTTAGAGCGATAACCAGCAAATCATGGTAATAAATCCATAACTTTCATAGTATGAGAAATATACTCAAGACATCAAATCAAATGGCACGACAACAACCTTCGTGTATTTGTCTCATCCTCACCAATATATGTATAACAGTACCAACCAAGTGAAGGAAATACCGATAACAGTAATGACAAGTTAGGAAATGCACAAGTAGCAATGATGAACAAGGCAGTACATATGGACAACAGTAATAAACCAGGTAAGAGGTATAGGAGTGATGACATCAATTAGGAAAGAAGAACATAATTTCACCTAACTAGCATGCTAGAAGGCATAGATGTAGATGTAACAAATAAGATGGGAAAACATGAGCTTTATAATCTAACAAGTAGAGGCAAGAATGGCTAACATGGTAGAAGGCTTATACTAGGGTGCAAAAAAATAGATACGACATAGATGTAGATATAAACAAGAAGGAACGTATGATCTTTGCAAGTTAACCATATAGAAGGCATGGACAACACAACAACAATTGAGATAGAAGACAAAGACAGAGCAACAACGACAAGTCACGTAGATAACATAGGTGCAACAGTAATAATTCCAGGTAACGGCATGAATGTATACACAAGGAAAATATATCATAATGTAATGTGTGTCCCTCGTCCTCGCCTGCACGGAAACACCCTTCGTGCCATGAACTCATGATAACATAAAAGCATGGTAATATAAGTAAAATGGCACGGCATCACCCTTCGTGCTTTACACTCTCCCTCACATGATAATATAAATGAGATCAGGATAATATAAATGAAACGGCATTACATCATCCTTCGTGCTTTTACTCTAAAATGAAATGGAACGGCATCATCCTTCGTGCTTTACACTTTTCTTCACATGATAAAATATATGAAATGACACGGCATCACCCTTCGTGCTTTACACTCTCCCTCGCATGATAATATATATGCAATGGCACGACATCACCCCTCATGCTTTACACTCTTCCTCACCAAGCATATGTATATCAATGACAAACAAAGTAGGAAGCACAAATAATGTCAAAAAAGAGTGGTCAAACGAATAATCCAAATGAACCCCAATCACAACTTTCAAGCCAACAATAGTTCAATAAACCCTCAAGAACCTTATTATTCAAGTATTTCAATAAATCTCAAGAATGATCTACGACACGAGTATAGAATCTAATATCTCAAGAATAACGGCCGTAGCAATGTATTAGTAATTAAGCATAATGATGATCGAATTAGACACATCAATATTTCTCAAAATTCCATCAAATTTTAATCAAGTTATAATAAACTAAATCTTGGTTTATAACATTTAATTTCATGTTCTTAGTGATCTAGAAGCCAGTAAGACATGAAGCAAGAAGGTCATATAATTCTACAAGCCGCAATTTATAGTATAATTTACTCCGAGCATGATTAACCCTAGAACATGCATATATGCTCGTCACCTCATGTATGTTTCACCCTTGCATGTAGCAAATGATGTCAATTACTAGAAAAATTTTTCTCACAAAGTTAGGAAAAACACTTACCTTAAACGAGCCAAATCGATACCCTAGAAGCGCCATCCCGCTCAAATCATCCTCCGAACAGCTCGAAACTAGCCAAAAGCAACTCAAGGCATCAAATAATACCTAAGAAAATAATTCCAAATGATAAAGGTCGAATCTTTGATCAAAATCCCGAAGTCAACTAAAAAGTCAAACCCGGGCCCGCACCTCAAAACCCGAAGAAACTCACAAAATCCGACGACCCATTCAATTATGAGTCAAACCATACTAATTTCACTCAAATCCGACTCCGAATCGATGTTCAAAACTCAAAAGTTCACTTTAGGAAAGTTTAGACAAAATCCCCCAATTTCTCGTTTGAAACCCTCGATCAAATGCAAGAAACGAAGATAGATTCATGATATAAAATAAAAAATGAGTAGATAACACTTACCCCAATCCACGTGGTGAAAATTGCTTCAAGAATCGCCTCAATCCGAGCTCCATAGCTCCAAATATGTAAAAATGGCCGAAACCCCCGAAATAGAGTACTTTATAATCACTGGACGAATCAATGAATCGCGATCGCTGAAATACCATCGCGATCGCAAAGAAGAAAATGCACTGCCCCTGAAAATATACTACGAGATCGTGAACAATTCTCATCAATCGCAATAGACAACCAACACTGCCTCCACATATACCCTACGCAATCGCATAACTATCCATGCGAACGCGAAGAAGAATAGCCTCTGCCCAGCTCAGTCCAAACCGCTACGCGAACGTGTGCACCCTTGCGTGAACGCGATGAAGACCAGCCCCCTCCCTATGTGAACGCGTGCATACTCTAACGAAAATAGAGAGAAAATTTTAATAGCAGACCAAACACCTTACGCGACCGCGGCCAAGCCTTCGCGATCGCGAAGAACGCCAGAAGCAACAGGTAACAACAGAAACCAACAAATGAAAAACCATTCGAAATGATCCGAACTATGTCCGAAACTCACCCGAGCCACTCGGGACCCCTTCGGAATATACCAACAAGTCTCATAACATAATACAGACCTACTCGAGGCCTCAAATCACACATAACAACATCGAAACGATGAATCGCACCTCCATTCAAAATTAGTGAACTTTGAACTTTCAACTTACAAAACCCACGCTAAAGCATATCAAATCAACTCAGAATATCCTCAAAACTCCAATCCGAGGTCAAATGCTAAAAGGTCAAACTTGGTCAACTCTTGCAATTTAATGCTTCAATCATGAAGTTCATTCATCCAAATCGATTCCGAATAACCTGTAAACCAATGCCGACGATTCACGTAAGTCATAATACATCATGCAAAGATACTCGTGCCCTCAAACTACCGAGCGAAGTTCAAATTCTCAAAATGACTTGTCGGTTCGTTACACCAATATCCTTTCAACTATCATGCTAGGGCCATATGTGTCTAGTATCAAGGAACAATAAATAACTTGTCAATTACTATGATGATCTCAGGTCAAAAGAAACTCTTGCATCACATTCTTCAAGAGAATATCCTACTGACAATCTATGGTAACTCTAACCATTATGAATTATCTAATGAGTCGGTTCAATGATCATATATCTATATGCATCATCTATCTATGTGATTTAGTTAATGAGATCAACTAATCTTTATCCCATAAAGACGATCACATAAATATTGATCTAGCCGGATTACTAATGTCTAAATTAATAATCCTACGATCAAAAACAAAATTTAGATTAAATTATAAGAACCTTCAATCTCATTATCATGATCTCCATCACAATGGTAAGTCTCAAAATTTAATCAAGGACCTTATTAAATTAATCAAACATTTAATAATAACTATGATAAAAGGATATCAAATTTCATATATTTTTATATCAAATAATATTTACAAAAATATTTTCAACTCATAAAGTATGAGATTGGTTATAGGGCATATCTACTATATCCCTAACAACTTTCCCAAATAGTGTAGGAATTGCTTTGAAAGCCCTCACTTATATTGAAAAATAAAAAAGTATTAAATAAAATTAATATATGAATTATCAGTATGATAGATACATAATCTGTCATGGGTAATTAGATATCTATCTCAGTAAAAATAATTCAAATTTGAAGAATTAACCCAAATAGCCGCCCACCCAACCATGTAAACTAAAAATAGCCGGTGGAGGTATAATATATGCACAACTTATGTATTATATATATATAATTATGTATAATTTATGCATTTGGCTAAAAAAAGTAAACAATGAATATCGCCGGCTATTTGTGTAAAAGCCCAAGGAAATCATTGTAAACGGTAACAACCTTTACATCATATAAGGCCTCATTAGTGGGGAAGTTTCTTCATTACAGTTTACTAATCATAGCAAAATTGTATCGCCCCGCAAATTTCCCGACCAAATTGGTCTCCTAAAGAGCTGTAAGCCAAGCCAAATTTGGCTGCCAAAGATTAGAGGGTCTTTGCACTTGGAGGCAACAATCCCGCAGGCCGTCAGGGCCATCATGAAGGCCACACTCTGCCAGCAAGAACGCATGCTGCACAGCTGGGTAGGAACTTAGCCTGCAAGGGCAATCATGGAGGCAACTATCTACCAGCAAAGACATGCGCTGCACAGCTGGGTAGGACCACAACCTGTCAGGGTAATCATGGAGGCAACTATCTGCCAGCAAGAACTGGGGCACAACAGCTGGACAAGACATTAGGCACAAAGGCTGCCAACATAATCATGGAGATCACTTGATGCCAGTATACATCAGTGCTACACAGCTGGACAGGTTCATTGCCAGCAAATCTGCAGTGGACATTCATTGTATATATATACATGCATAGGCCTTGTTAGAAGACAAATCTCATACACTTGTACTTGTTCTTTTGTATATCAAGTAAATTCGAAAATTGGGCTTGGCCTCCCAATCTTTGTGTGTCTTTCAGTTTATTATCTTTCCAACCTTTGAGTTTGTGTGATCGCCTTGGTTCAAGCATGACATTGTGCCTATTTCTTGGTTAGGACTGAAGCTGAGAGTAGCATACAGGCTATCTAGCTGTCCTTTAGCCCTTTAAAAATTGGCCCGTGACAAGTGGTATCAGAGCGAGGTTAATAACATGGCAACAGATGGAGATAATGCTACCTTAGGAAACCTTCGTAGGAGAGACGAATCACCAACAAGGAAACAAAAAGAAGAAAGGAGAGGGACAAGGAAAGTTCGAGATCCTGCCATAGCCGTAACAAGTCAGGGACTGACTTATGAGCCACCCCTACAACAGGTTAGGCAGGGCGAAGATTTTGAGGGTTCTGCCTCAAATCTTTTAGATGTGAGAATGGATCTCACTGAGGCTGGTTTAGCTACGTTAAACTGGAGTATTGAAGTTGTTGAAGGAAACTTCTGCTCACTTGAGTTTACTGCCCTAGAAGGGCTAGGAGACGTCAAAGAGACGTTAGATCAAGTGATTGATGAGCACAAGGAAGGAATAACCAACCTTGAGCTTAAGCTGACCGAGGCTGTATCGGCGTTGCATGGGGAAGTTGAAGCCCTAAAGCAACAACTGCAGGCAGCAAGGTTTGTTGGTGGCATTGGTCATGTAACAGTGCGTGAAACCAAGATCGAGGGCCCAAAACTGAAGGAGTTTAGGAGTGAACGAAACACTCAAGATGTAGAGAACTTCATCTGGAAGATGGTGGACTACTTTGAGCACCTTAACATCATTGATGAGGCGGCCAAGATCCGGGCAACGATGATGTACCTAGCCGACACCGCTATGTTGTTGTGGAGGAGGATGAAAGCCGAGATGGAGAAGGGCACTTGCTCCATCAAGAGCTAGGAACAGTTCAAGTTTGAATTGAAGCGCCAGTTCTACGCCCAAAACATTATCAATGAGTCACGTCGGAAGTTGAGAGAGCTCAAGCAAACAACATCCATTAGTAAGTACGTGAAGGAGTTCACTAAACTCATTTTGCAGATTCCCAACCTAGCAAGCGAGGACTTGCTATTCTATTTCACATATGGCCTTCAAAACTAGGCCAATCAAAAATTGCAGCGGCGTCAAGTCACAGACGCCGATGAAGCTATCGTGGTGGCTGAGTCCTTAAATGATTTTAGGACAGAAGCCACAAAGGCAAAGGACACCAACTTCAAACAATGTGGAGACCATGTATATCGGGAAAAGGGCAAGCAAGCTACTGCCCCAGACTGCGATTCCAAAGAAGAAGTAAACAAGGCGTCTCATTGGCGCGACCAGTATTACTAAAGAAAGAAAGAAGTTGGTCCCCGCAATAGTTGTTACATCTGCAAGGACCCTAGTCATGGCTACAAGGATTGTCCTTATGTGAAGAAACTTGGTGCCTTAATCGCGGCCGAGCTGAGATAGAGGAGAGAGTCTAGGATGATGCACAAGCTGTTGAAGCAGTTCAACAATAGCCGAACATAGCTCATCTTGGTAACATGGTACTGGGTGCAGTGTTGGCCAAAGAGCCTGCTTTGAAGCAGGTTGCTCACGAGAAGCATGATATTGCCAAACTGGTTCACTCGTTAGGCAATGCTGTGATGGGCAAGGAGCCGCGATCGAGGGACTCAGGATCCCTGTTCGTGGATGCGAGATTGAAGGGAAAGTCTGTCTGTATCATGGTGGACACCGGCGTGACACACAATTTTGTGTCCGAAGCAAAGGCTAAGTCACTTAGCCTTGCATTTGGTCCTAGCAGTTCGGTGTTGAAGATAGTAAACGCCAACCTCACCAAAGTATATGGTGTTGCACGCAATGCGCAGCTCGACTTAGGAGCTTGGCAGGGAAGAGTGAGTTTCTTTGTCGCTCCCATGGACGTCTTCGAATCCAGCACTGGGACTGGACTATTGGGATGAAGTAAAGGCCTTCATCTGCCCAAATCTCAACTAGATTTACATTTATGATCCGAGGGGTCCATATGTAGTACCAACAGTTCAGGTGCCGCAAGTTGTTAGTCAGCTGTCCGCGATGCAAATAGTAGAAAGCTTCAAGGAAGAAGAAATCATAATTTTGGCGGTCAGGACAAAGACCAAGGAGGACAAGGTTGACGAGGCATTGCCTCCATGTGAACAGCCAGTCATTAAGGAGAGTAAGGACTTCATACAGGGGACAAAGCCACAAGCCATAGGTTCGTATCGCATGGCACCTCCGAAGTTTGAGGATTCAATGAAGTAGCCCGAAGAGTTGCTTGATTCGGGGCATGTCAGTCCGTCAAAGGCACCCTTGGAGACATGGGTGATGTGGAGCAGGGGAAATCCAACTGACTAAATGTTTTCATAACCCCTTCGGTCGTCGACAAGGAAGTCGAGGCCATTATCAACCATCAATTGGTACAAGGCATAGGTTAGGGCAATTCAAGCACCCAATTTCTTGTCCATTGGAAGGGAAAACCACCCCAGAAGGCATTGTGGGAAAAATATGAGGAGCTATGGCCATTTAAAGATCAAGTTTAATTACTTAAAACTTTATGGCGCCGCGGTCTTTTCTCTTTCAAGTGGGGGAGAGTGTACCTTCTCGTAAATTTCCTGACCAAATTTGTTGCCTAAAGAGTTGCAAGCCGAGCCAAACTTGGCTGCCAAAGACCAGAGGGTCTTTGCACATGGAGGCAACAATCCCACAAGCTGTCAGGGCCATCATAAAGGCCACACTCTACCCGCAAGGACACATGCTGCACAGCTGGGTAGGACTCCAGCCACAAAGGCAATCATGGAGGCAACTATCTGCCAGCAAAGACATGTGCTGCATAGCTGGGTAGGACCACAACCACAAGGGCAATCATGGAGGCAACTATCTGCCAGCAAAGACATGTGCTGCATAGCTGGGTAGGACCACAGCCTGTTAGGGCAATCATGGAGGCAACTATCTTCCAGCAAGAACTGGGGCACAACAGCTGGACAAGACAATGGGAACAAAGACTGCCAACATAATCATGGAGATCACTTGATGCCAGTATAAAGCAATGCTACACAGCTGGACGGGTCTACTTCCAGCAAATCTGCAGTGGACATTCTTTTTATATATAGACATGCATAGGCCTTGTTAGAGGCAGATCTCATACACTTGTATTTCTTCTTTTATATATCAAGTAAATCCAGAAATTGGCCCTGGCCTCCCAATCTTTGTGTGTCTTTCAATTCATTATCTTTTCGACCTTTGAGTTTGTATGATTGCTTTGGTTCAAGCAAGACATTATACTTACTTCTTGATTAGGACTGAAGCTGAGAGTAGCATACAAGCTATTTAGTTGTCCTCACATAGCCCTTTGAAAATCGGCCCGTGACAAAACTCCTTCATACCAAGTGGCATTGGCTTACCATCAATTATGAACCAAAACTCCCTTTTTGTTTAGCTTACAACACATCGTTTGTAAAAGACAGTGTACAATCTAGCCAGAAAAACTTTTGCTCTAGTTCTCTAGGTTCACTTTTAATAAGCAAACAAAGAAATTATTCATAAGTTTGTCGTACATCTTTTTCTTCTTCAAAGAATATTGTATATTTACAACAACATCCTGCCTTGACAAAATGCTCACATGTGCCCAAGTGATCCTAGCCATCCAACTCTTTACGCAAATTATATTAGGGGCGATCTATCGAGGTTTTACATTCCGATACCAATAATATCTCATACCCCTCAGAAGACTCATCTTCATCACTAGATGTCTTAGAAGACTCACCTCCTCACTAAATGCATTGTGTTGTGAATGTTAAAAGAGTAAATTTTATGGGTGGTCAATTAATTTTGTATTTATTATTTAAAAATTAATTTTTTTGTTGTTCTGGTAAAATTATTTAACTTTGTGTTCATTACTTATAATTAAAATAATTTTATATTATTTTATTTTTTATTCTTATAATATGTTCGTACATTTAATTTTACTATGGCACTGAATTTGTTTAATCCTTTTCAAACATGAACATATTGTAAAATTTAAAATGAAAAAAATATGCATTTGAAATACATAAAAAATAATATTTTTTTTTATAGTCAATAAACTCTAGAAAAAATTCAAAGATATCTGTGTTAAGTTTCTTAAAGCTTTATCTGTTAATATTATTTATTTAGAAATATTAATTTGATGTGATATGAGTATTTTATTTATTGGATTAACGAATATGGCTTTGCTGAAAAATCTGTGAGTTTTGATTTGATAATTTTTATTAAAAGTATTTCATTAGATATAATTAAGAACCTTGACTTGAGATTTGTTCACAATAATGTTATTGACAAACCTTTCTCTTAGATCATATAGGATTTGCAAGCCAAACTTTGTATTAGTCTAATCTTTTTATGAGACGAAGTAGAAAAACTCGCTGATAAGATACTATTTTATCTATTATCAATCTCGGGTTTATTTTGCACTTTTTGAGCAGGTCAACAATTGTTCTTGGGTGGTCCTGATGAACACAATATATGTCATGGGCGGCTTTTCAGCTATGCCCCACGACCCCTTGGACGCGCCCTGTCGCGTCCTGGCAAGTCTCCCAACGCCCAGCGTCACGGTCAGTTTCGTGGTCTCGGCAACTCCAAGTGACAAGCGTGCAGGCGCCTCTGTCGCCCCACTGATAACCAGCGCCAGCCCCCAACCGCAGCAGATGCCCACAGCGCCGCGCGCGCGGACCTTGATGCGAATGACGAAGTTGCTGCAAACGGACTTGTTTCTATATTGTAGAAGACTAAGTCCTTTTCATTGTAAATATATAGTAGGTTTACTTTATTTTCTTTTAGTATGCATCTACAGCTTTCTTAGGTAAAGTCATGTAACTTTGGTTTATTTTTTTTTAAGCATTATTAGGGGGATCAAGCATTCAAAACTTTCTAGCAAGCAAACAATTCTCTGTACTGATGTCTCTCCCCCTCGATACCGCGTAACTTTTCTATAATAGCTTTCATTTATACAATCAAGCATTCTTTCTCAATTCTTTCTTCTGTTCTCAGTTGTTCACGATATTAGTTTTTCCGTACGACACTGACAATCTAATCTAGCGTACGGAGGAGACCTCAGTTGGCGGACAACAATCGTACTTACATCGATTACTTAGCTTTACGTTGCCCTTCCAAAGAACCTCAGGAAGGCGCCGCGTAATATATATTATGACCAAGAAGGAGCGAACCCAATAATCCTTGCCATTAATATCATCGAGTAAGCCTAGTAACGATTATAATTTATTCCCTTGGTAGTATTTTTATTAGCTTTTACCTAGAAATATAAAATTCATATCTTATCATCTTGGGAATCTATTTTGCACTTTTTTTAGTAGGTCAATAATTGTTCTTGGGTAATCCAGATGAACATAATATTTTATCAACAAGAAGGCAGCCCCAACCCAATAATTCGTGATATTGATATTGTCAAGTAATCTGAGTAATGTAAGCAATTCATTTCCTAGATAGCATTTTAATCAACATTTACTTCGAACAATAAAATATTTAAATTAATGGGAAAACTTTTAGCTTGAAATAAAATGTATAGATGCCAACTTTAAGCGAAAAATCGCTGGTAGTTAAGTAAGAAATTCCAATATGACAAACTAAA
The DNA here is from genome assembly GCA_002018475.1 of Nicotiana obtusifolia. Classification (NCBI taxonomy): domain Eukaryota; kingdom Viridiplantae; phylum Streptophyta; class Magnoliopsida; order Solanales; family Solanaceae; genus Nicotiana; species Nicotiana obtusifolia. The sequence goes on from MCJB01007347.1 coordinate 151,461, forward strand.
GTAGTGGTTGCAAGATAGATGATTTGTTACTTTACATATGTGATATTTATCATGTACTTAATAAACAAATGTATGATAAACATCACCACCAAACGAAATCTCTCCCGTTTAGCTATCAATATAAGTTAGCTTTCTTATTAACAAGACAAATATTATTATATATGATCAAGACAAATATTATTATATATGATCGAAGTGCAGTTTCAACAAGTAAAATATTTTTTAAGAATGATAACATTTTACATAATACCAAATGCATACCTGACTTTGTTTACCCTTAAATCGGATAACAATTAAATTTGTAAGGATATGTGGATTGATTCAATACAAGTAATCACGAATGCTAGATAAATAAATTAAAGACAAAATAAATTATCAAACCAGTCATAATGTTACGGCCTGGCACGAACCTAGATTGAACAGTAAATTTACCCTCGATCGGACATTTGGTTCAAATCCAAATCGGATGAAGAACAAACAGTTAAGTAAGAACTTTTGCAATAGCTAGAAAGTAGAAAATGAATTTGTATTGCCTTTGTTTGCGATTTACAATGTGTCCTATCGAAGAAAAGCTTTCCCCTTATATAGTATGCAATGGTCCGACCGATCGTTTTGAGATCTGGCCCGTCGTTCGGCTGTATGAGACCTGTATATGTAGTCGGGATTGAATTTCGAGAAGTTCAGTGTTGATTCGGATGAAAAATTTTAATTTTTGAAAATTTAAGTAGGAAGAATTGACTAAGGTTTGACTTTTGAGTAAACGACCTCGGAATCGGGATTTGAAGGTTCAAATAGGTTCATATGATGATTTCGGACTTGGGTGTATGTTCGGGTTGAGTATCGGATCATCCGGGAGCATTTCAGCGCTTATTGTGGAAAGTTGACATTTTAAATGCTTTAGAATTTTCTAAGTTTGGTTTGAGGTGGATTTTGATAATATCGATGTTCGTTTGATGTTCCGAGCCTTGGAATATGTTCGTATCCTGACTTGCACGCCAAATTTGGCGTCATTCCGGAATGTTTAAGTATGATTAGGACGCGTTGGTCGAAGTTGGAAGTTTGAAAGTTTAAAGAAAGGTTTCGATCGTCGATTCATAGTTTTGATATAGTTTGGTGTGATTTGAGGCCTCGAGCAAGTTCGTGTAATATTTTGGGACTGGTTGGTATGTTTGGACGGGGTCCCGGGGGCCGCGGGTGTGTTTCTTGATGGTTTCGGACGAAGTTTGGGTTCTTTGAATGCTGTTGGTTGCTGGTACTAGTGTTGGGCATCGCGATCGCGAGGTGATGTACGCGATCGCAAAGAAGGAATTTGGGCGGCTGCTGGTTTGTGCTACGCGATCACGACTTGGGAACCGCAATTGCAGGGAGGGAATGATGGACCAGGGATTTTCCCTTATGCGAATGCGGCTTTTGGTTCACGAACGTGTAGTTCTGGGAGGTAGAGCTTCGCGATCGCATGTGGATATTCGCGATCGCGATTCAGGAATTTAGGGCAGCTACTTGTTGGCTTTTGCGATTGCGAGGGAATTTCCGCGATCACGAAGGGGAAGGGCCTAGGCAGAATGTTTTCAATAACGGATTTTGGCTCATTTTATCTCAAATCTTCCCTGGGAGACGAGCTTGGGATGACTTTGAAGGAGCTTTTTCTTCATCCATCACTAGGTAAGTGACTTCTACATATTGTGAGAACTATACATGAATTTTACATGGATTTGAACATGGAAATTAGTAGAAATTGTGAGATTTTGAAGGAAACCTAGAAATTGGTATTTTTAGATTTTTACCACAAAATTGAACATGGAATTAGGAATAAATTATATATTTGAGTTCGTGGTGTTATGTGTAAACTTTATCTTCAAAAAGTTTCAAGAACTGGGCGCGTGGGCTCGAGGGTTGACTTTATTGACTTTTCGAGAGGAGTTTGGAATTGTTATAAATTGATTTATTATGAGTATTAGAGTATATTTTTATTGGTTTGCACATTGTTTGACTAGTTTTGGAGCGACGGGCATATGATTGAGGTGTTAGAGTGGAACTGAAGCCGGTTATGGACTTTCGAAGCGAGGTAAGTTTCCTGTTTAACCCTGTGCAGGAGAATTTACCCCGTAGCTATTTTATTCTTATGTACTACATGTTGTGGGAGCTACGCACGTATGAGGTGACGGGTGTCCGTGCATATGCTAGAATTCCTGAATTTGTCCAGGTAGACATAGGTTCACGCCATGCTATAATTGTACTATTTGAGTTTTCTTTGCTCGTTTAGTTCCTTTATTCTGTGTTATGACTTGAGACTAGACTTGCATAGGGTGATAAACTCGCTATTGTAGAGACGTGACGAGCTACTTGATAATCCGTGGAATAATTTGTGCCTCCCTTGTGAATTTCTCCCGCATTGTGCGTACTCATTGCAAAGTTTTTCTTAAATTTCATAACTCACATGTATATCCGTGAGTGGGGTCAAGGACACGTTAAAGCCTCTTATTCTAATGGTATAGGGCCATTCGCCTCGACAGGATTTTGTACCACACTCTTATGGGAGCGGGCCATTCGTCTCGACAGGATTTTGTTCATGGGTATTGAGACGTTGTGGTCTCGTGATTCAGGTCACTTGGGATGTGTACTGATTGAGTTTGTTATGGTTTTTGAATAGAGCTATTATTATCTCTAAGGCAAGTTAAGAGTAAATTGGAAGAAGTTGGATTGGTTAGTAATGGTTTGAGTCAGCATGATTGTGGCAATAAGCAGTACCTTTAGCCTGCTAAGCTTACTGGTGATTTGTAGTTGTACATGTGGGCTTGAAAACGATCGTAATTTGATTGATTTGGGAGGTATTTGATTCATATGGCTTTGCTATGTGTAATGTATCTCAAAAGAGTTATGGCGATTTAGACCACAACTCGATGTTTGTGTTTTCTGTGGTTATGGGAATTCAGTTGCGTGTTGCAATGATTCTTCTGAAATAAGTTAAGTGAAAGGCTTCTAGCCAATGAAGTGTTTATTCTACTAGTAGTTCAGGGGTTATGATGAATTCTTGTACTCTCGTGTTGCAGCATGATAGATGTAGTGAACGGCATGTGAATTGGAAGTTGAGGATCAAGGTTGCAGCTCGGTGTTGATAAGAATGTCACGAGCTCGGATGAGCAGGGAAGAATTCAGATGTTCAGAGTAAGCTGGCCTTTTCTTTAGTGTCACCTGAGAATGGTGTCCTGTGTAAGAGGCTTTGTGTATTGATTTGCTTTACGGAATTAGTACGGTTGGTGGTATGGATGTGCAAGCTTAGCTACTTGGTGCGGAAGGTCGTAGGGGCGTATCCCATAGTGAAGTTTGTATAAGTGTGACATGTTAGTCACTTTATTGTTAAGGATTGAACAAAGTATGGAGATTCTGGTACTATCGCTAATGTGAGAGTTTATGCCTAAAAGGCCCTCTAGTCATTTGGTTGTGGACTATGGGAGTTTGGTCCTAATTAGATGGCTGCTCGTGTGTGTCATGAATAGGGCCATTGTGGATCCTTGAATAAATTGTTGGCCCAATATGGTATGATCATAATCGGCTTGAAGTCTGTTTGGTGAGTCTAATGTGAATTGTGCTCTACGTTAGATTAGATGTGTTCATTAGGCATAGCATTGCTTACGGAGGAGTCTTCGGGCATTGGATATTATTCTCGTCGTCAGCTATTCCATGTAATACTCTATTGTGCCATGTGGGTTATAATACAACTTGATTATTCGCACATGTGTTATGATCCTGTGTAGCTTGTGGTGTTATAAGAGTAAGATGGCTCTCGAGATGCAGGCCATTTACTGCACCTTAGTCGTGCTTGGGGCCGATATTCGGGTATTTCATAGGTATAAGCATTATGGCTTGATGGGTATTTCCTTGTTTATTATTATGTGTGGATCGGGTGGCACACCGCCACGGGTATGTTGTTTGGATCGGGTTGCACGCCACAATGGTATTATGTGTGGATCGGGTTGCACGCCGCAATAGTGAGATGTTGAGTAAGGTTCCCTACATCTATTCTTGTGTATTTTGTTTCTCATTCTCTGAGAAGGGTTCATACTATCTGTTCGTCCATTTTATTCGTTACGCGGGCTGGGTAGTTCTTTTCCAGAGTTCATTTCTCCTTATGTGTCATATTCAAGTTGTAGGTTGTTGGCGCATTGATGGTGTCATATGAGATCTTGGTCAGAGTTTTAGGTGGCTTATTACCCGAGCAGCTTGTACTAGGTGAGAAGAGCTTATTCGACCTGAAATCGGTGCGGTCGGATTTGTGTAAGGTATATAAAAGAGAGAATATCACTATTCAGTCCAGAATGAGGTAACAGTTCTTGTCAGGCGGAGAAACTCCATATGTTATTGATTGGACGAGTGATTATGAGTTCCTGCACATCTCTTTCATTGTTGCAGTAGTTGAGACTGGGTTTATATATGTTATGAGGTATACTACGGGCATCAGGTCAATGAACTTGCAGTTATTGTGCTTGGAGGAGGTTATCACGGGCAAATGAGTTATATAGTGCATTGTGTGATGTCAGCATAGGTGCATGATCATGTAAGGGTTCAGCTTGTGGAGATTGATACGATGTTCGTATGTTAGAGTCATCTCTTGTAGAGAATTCCGGATGTTGGAGTTTGGTTCTAAGGTCTATTTACTAAATAAAAGGGAAGATCTTCAGTCTGGCTCGAGCTAATGTTCTCACATGGGTTGTGGTGGCACAGGTAGGTGCACGAGGTGTTAAACAGTGATTTTTGAAAACACCGGAACAATTCTTGGCACGTTTGAGGATGAACATATGTTTAAGTGGGGGAGAATGTAACGACCCGACTGGTTGTTTTGAGTTCTAGCGCGTCGTTCAACGGTTTGAGGCCTTAAGTAGCTTCACTTAATGTATTATGACTTGTACGTGTGGTTGGGTTGAATTCGGGAAGTTTAGAGTTGATTCGGATGGAAAATTCTTATTTCGGAAGCTTTGAGTAAGAAGAATTAACTAAGGTTTGACTTTTGAGTAAATAACCTCGGAATCGGGATTTGAAGGTTCCAATAGGTTCGTATGATGATTTCTGACTTGGGCGTATGTTGGGGTTGAGTATCAGGTCGTCCGGGAGCATTTTCACACTTATTGTGGAAATTTGGCATTTTGAAGGTTTTAGAATTTCCTAAGTTTATTTTGAGGTGGATTTTGGTGATATCGATGTCTGTTTAGGGTTCTGAGCCTTGGAATAGGTTCGTATCATGATTTGTGACTTGCACACGAAATTTGGCGTCATTCCGGAATGTTTAAGTATTACTCGGACGCGTTCGTCGAAGTTTGGAAGTTTGAAAGTTTAGAGAAAGGTTTCGATCATCGATTCATAGTTTTGATATTGTTTGGCGTGATTTGAGGCCTCGAGCAGGTTTGTGTTATATTTTACGACTGGTTGGTATGTTTAGACGGGGTCCCGGGGGCCTCGTGTGTGTTTTGGGATGGTTTCAGAACATGTTTGGGTGCTTTGGATGATGCTGGTTGCTGGTTTGTGCTACGCGATTACGGGGAAGGAATGATGGACCGGGGATTTTACCTTATACGAGCACGGCTTTTGGTTCGCGAACGCGTAATTCTGGGAGGTAGAGCTTCGCGATCACGTATGGATGTTCGCGATCGCGATTGAGGAATTCTGGGCAGCTGGTTGTTGGATGTAACGATCACGAACGGGAAGGGCCTGGGCAGAATGTTTTCAATAACGGTGTTTGGCTCATTTTATCTCAAATCTTCCATGGGAGCCGAGCTTGGGACGACTTTGAAGGAGCTTTTTCGTCATCCATCACTAGGTTAGTGACTTATACATATTGTGAGTTAAATACATGAACTATACATGGATTTGAACATGAAAATTAGTAGAAATTGTGAGATTTTGAAGGAACCTAGAAATTGGTATTTTTGGATTTTTACCACCAAATTGGACATGGAATTTGGAATAAATTACATATTTGAGTTCGTGGTGTTATGCGCAAAGTTTATCTTCGAAAATTTTAAAAATCTGGGCACGTGGGCCCTAGAGTTGACCTTATTGACTTTTTGAGCAGAGTTGGAAGTTGTTATTAATTGATTTATTATGAGTATTAGAGTATATTTTTATTGGTTTGCACATTGTTTGACTAGTTTTGGAGCGACGGGCATAGGTTTGAGGTCTTAGAGTGGCGTTGGAGCCGGTTATGAAACTTCGGAGCAAGGTAAGTCTCCCGTCTAACTCTGTGAGAGGGAATTTACCCCGTAGGTCTTATATTCTTATGTGCTACATGTTGTGGGAGCTAAGCACGTATGAGGTGATGGTTGTCCGTGCGTATGCTAGAATTCCTGATTTTGTCCGGGTAGACTTAGGTTTACGCCATGCTATAATTGTATTACTTGAGTTATCTTTGCTCGTTTAATTCCTTAACTTGAGACTAGACTTGCATAGGGTGATAGACTCGCCATTGTAGAGAAGTGACGAGCTACTTTATAATCCGCAGAATAATTTGTGCTTCCTTTATGAATTTCTCTTGCGTTGTGCGTACTTATTGCAAAGTTTTCCTTTAATTTTACAACTCACATGTATATCCGTGAGTGGGGTCAAGGACACGTTAAAGCCTCTTATTCTAATGGGATGGCGCCATTCGCCTCGACAGGATTTTGTACCACACTCTTATGGGAGTAGGCTGTTCGCCTCGGTAGGATTTTCTACCGCACTCTTATTGGAGCGTGTTGTTCTCCTCGATAGTATAATTGATGCATCTACGATTCGTGCCGCTCGCTCCTTGGCAGGTACATATTATTATGGGATTGGGCCGTTCGCCTCGGCTATATCATATTCCTTATGGGATCGGGCCGTAAGACCTCAGCAAAATCATGCGTTATACCGCTAGCAGTCCGAATTTTCACGAGATTTTTCCCTCCCACTGATTGCCTTTCATTTTATATGGTGTTTCGTATTCATTTGATATTGGCACTTGATATTTTCCGAGTTGTTGAGCTAGAATATGGGATTGAGAAGTTTATATCGATGAAACTTTTTTGAAAGATTATGTTGGTTACCGTTTCATCCTACTATTACTATTGTGCTTCATATCTGTTTAGGATTTAGCATACTGTTTTATTGGACGTCTAGTAAGTGTCGGCGTCGATCACTCGTCACTACTTCTCCGGGATTAGGCAAGATACTTACTGGTTACGCGTTGATTTACGTACACGTACTCATGCTACACTTATTGTGCAGGTATATATGTGTGTGTGTATATATATATATATATATATATGTTTGGTGGTCTTTTGGGCGCAAAGGCGCGGCTGTTGCAGGGACTTTACGGTGAGCTGCATTCCATGTTACGATCTGCAGCATACAAAGTCTCCATCAGATTTATTTACATTCTCATGTCTAACTTGCATTCTAGACAGATGTTGTATTATTATTGTACTCCTTAGTAGATGCTCATGCACTTGTGACACCCGGTATTGGGGTTCCTACTGGATGTTCATTATTAGTTTACATAATTATTATCATTTCACCTTATAATTTAATTTTTTTGTACGGAAGTTGGAAATACAAATCACGGGTTTTTTTGCGAGTACCAGATCTTACTCTACTTATTTAATGGGATTCATGATTTCCAAAATAATAAAATGAGTAACTAAGTTGATTAAGCACCGTTAGCTTTCCTAACGACAGTGTTAGGCGACATCACGACCTATAGTGGATTTTGGGTCATGACAACTTGGTATTAGAGCTCTAGGTTCACTTGGGTCTCACGAGTCATGAGCAAGTCTAGTAGATTCACACGGATCGGTACGGAGACGTCTGTACTTATCTTCAAGAGGCTACAGGGCTGTTTGGAGCACTTTCCTTCTTGATTCCTCATCGTGCGATTTGATTCCATTGAAGCTTATGCCTTCATTTCCTTCCCACTCAATCTTATGCGACATGGAGCGCTTGTTATCAATTGGACACCGAGGAGTTGTAGTGGTACTGCAGTCATGGTTCAGGATGTTTCTCCCTGCGTATTCGGGCAGGCTATTATCATCACCTTGCAGAAGGGTGTTCTATCATTTCAACCTAGTATCTGTATTTCCAATGGTTTCGAGGCTACGAACAGATTATTATGATGTTCATGCATTGTTATCACACAATGTTGGTGTAATAGTAGGGTGCTTGTTCATGTGTCGAGGCAGTGAATGACTCGAAAGTAGTATTTCTCAATGCATGGTTTAGAGGTTTGGCATTTAATTCCAGCGGAGGAAAGGCAATCAGACTATGGATGTTCAGGCTTTGGTTGATGGAGTAACAAAACTTGATATTTTCGAGCATGGAGGAATTCTCGATTGTGATGTGGCGTCGCGTCCTTGTTGAACGCATTAAGGCTTGCCGGTGTTATGGTCTTCTTGATTTGCCTTCGGGGCAGGGTGTGGTGAAATAGTATCAAAGAAGTGATTGTTAGATTTGGTGGTGTGTAGTGGTTTCAGAATCGAATCGGTGTTTCAAATGCTGATGGCTCGAGAAAGATGATCTTCAAGGAGTTTAAGAGTTGGAAGCAATTTATTAGTTCAAGTGCTACAGAGATGGATTTTGATTTGATGCAACATTTGGGTAGTGAAGGATGAGGAAGGACATGGAAGGAGGTGTCTCACGGTGGTTGAATTGCTAGCAGGTCAAAAATGAAAAGAAGAGGTCGAGAAGTTGCTTAAAGGAGATGGTTTAACCAAAATGGGAGTGGCAGAGTAGCATAGGGATTCTATGTAGGATAGCCACATGCCTTTAGAAAAGTTTAGAGCGATTTGGGGATCATAATGGACAGTGATTAGGTCTATCGATTTTATTTGGAATGGTGGCTATTGTTCTGAAGAAGATTGAATACCTAGAGAGAAGTTTGCGTGAAATGAAGAGGGGTGTGAAAACTTGATTATCATTTTTGGATGCAATGTGACTTCGAGTTTGGAATGTATTGTCAGACTTGAGTTGATGTCAATAGGGAATGGACATACTTGTACAGCCAGTGGACGAGCATGGGCTCAGGAGGGTTTACTGGTGTTGTAGTAGTTGTACCTAGTGCAACATCATTAGAAGATGTCAGTATGGAATTTCACAGGTGGGCTATGTCATGTGAGCAGGTTAGCGGTTGCGCGATATTGATGATGTTTCTACGAAGAGTTCTACTTACTACCTAACAGGAGGTCGGATGAGATTGTGACTGACAATTCGGAATGTTCATATAAGGTTTAACAAGAGACTACGAGAAATTTGGCAGGTTGATGGTGGGAGATCATGGTATTTGAGAAGGAGGAATCTTTATGGGTTCTACATTTATGTGATGGTAGTTTAAAACTAAGTCGGGGAGCCCACCTTCTATGATTGGATCATGTGGTTGTCTGCTTCTGTAGTTTCCGGTTATCGGTGCATTGGTGGATTATTTTTGACTAAGAAAAGGAAACATCATGGGTAATTTAAGCACAGAACTTGATTAATGTGTCCTATATTTTGCCTTATTGATTCATATGTAGGTTTTGGGAAGACTCAGAGTTTCTTGTGAATGTGATTTACAAGGAAAAGAATTCATCTGGTTGCTCTTTTGGGAATGTTCATGTGAAAATTGAGCGTTGGAGTTTGATTATATTAGGGACCAGGTCAGAGCGGGTGACCCTCAATAGTGGATCTAGTGGGTTCAAGGATGTAAGCGAGGTTTCTAAGCATTTTGGGTTCGTCGTGGGACTGAAGACCGGGAATTTGTAGCAGAGTGTGAAGAATACTTGGGCATTTTCTATGTTATCATCGGGTCTGCGGGGTAGTATTGGAGGAATGGGAGAAATAGCTTTGGATCCGCGGAAGGTCTTGCAGAATGGGTGTACCAGTTGGAGATGTTACTGTGCGCTTGAGGAGGGTATGAGATGGTTCATCGGTATTGAGACGATGTGTTCTCGTGATTCGGTCACTCGTGATGAGTGCTGATTGAGTTCGTTATGTTTTTGAATGGAACTATTATTATCTCTAGGGCAAGTTAAGAATAAATTGGAAGAAGTTAGGTCAGTTAGTAATGGTTTGAATCAGCATGATTGTGGCAATGATCAGTTCCTTCGGCGTGTTAAGCTTACAGGTGGTTTGTGGTTGTACGTGGGGGCTTGACAACCACCATAATTTGATTTATTTGGGAGGTATTTGATTCAAATGGCCTTGTAATGTGTAAATTGATTCCGGAAGAGTTATGACGATTTAGACAATAACTCGAGGTTTGTATTTTCTATGGTTATGGGAATTTCATTTACGTGTTGCAATGGTTCTTCTAAAATGAGTTAAGAGAAAGGCTTCTAGCCAATGAATTGTTTATTCTACTAGTAGTTCAGGGGTTATAATGAATTCCTGTACTCTCGCATTACGGCATGATAGGTGGAGTGAGCGGCATGTGAATTGGAAGTTGAGGATCAAGGTTGCAGCTCGTGTTGATAAGAACGTCACGAGCTCGGATGAGCAGGGAAGAATTCAGATGTTCAGAGCAAGTTGGCATTTTATTTAGTGTCACCTGAGAACAGTGTCTTGTGTAAGAGGCTTTGTGTATTGATTTGCTTTACGGAATTAGTACAATTGGCGGTATGGATATGCAGGCTTTGTTACCTGGTGCGGAAGGTCATAGGGGCGTATACCACAGGGAGATTTGTATAAGAGTGATGTGTTAGTCACTTGATCTTTAAGGATTGAAACCAAGTACGGAGATTCTAGTACTATCGCTAATGTTAGAGTTTATGCCTGAAAGGCGCTCTAGTCATTTGGTTGTGGACTGTGGGAATTTGGTCCGGATTGGATGACTGCTCGTGTGTGTCATGAATAGGTCCATTGTGGATCCTTTAAAAAAATTGTTGGCCTAGTATGGTATGATCATAATCGGCTTGAGGTCCCGTTGGTGAGTCAAATGTGAGTGTGTGCTCTACATCAGATTGGCATAGCATTGCTTACGGAGGAGTCTTCGGGTATTGGATGTTATTCCCCCCGTGAGCTATTCCATGTAATACTTTATTGTGCCATGTGGGTTATGATACGACTTGATTATTCGCGCATGTGTTGTGATCTGTGTAGCTTGTGGTTTTATATGACCAAGATGGATCTCGAGATGCAGGTCATTTACTGCACCTTACTCGCGCTTGGGGACGATATTGGGGTATTTCGTAGGTACAAGCATTATGGCCTGATGGGTATTTCCCTATCTATTATTATGTGCGGATCGGGTGGAGCGCCACCAAGAGTATGCTGTTTGGATCGTGTTGCATGCCGCAACAGTATCATGTGTGGATCAAGTTGCACGCCACAACAGTGAGATGTTGAGTACAATTCCCTATATCTTTTCTTGTGTATTTTGTTTCTCATTCTTTGAGAAGGGTTCATAGCATCTGTTCGTCCATTTTATTAGTTACGCGGGTTGGGGTAGTTCTTTTACAGAGTTTGTTCCTCCTTATGTGTCATATTCAAGTTGAAGCATGTCGGCGCATTGATGGCATCATATGAAATCTTTATCAGTGTTTGAAGTGGCTTATTGCCTGAGCAGCTTGTACTGGGTAAGAGGAGCTTATTGGACCTGAAATCGGTGCGGTCGGATTTGTGTAAGGTATATTAAAGAGAGAATACCACTATTCAGTTTATAATGAGGTAACGGTTCTTGTCAGGCAGAGAAACTCCACGAGCTGTTGATTTGACGAGTGATATGAGTTCCTGCACATCTCTTTCACGGGAAAATGAGTTATGCAGTGCATTGTGTGATGTTTGCATGGGTGCATGATCATGTAAGGGTTTGGCGTGTGGAGATCGTACGGTGTTTGTATGTTAGAGTCAGGTCTTATAGAGAATTACGGATGTTGGAATTTGGTTCTAAGGCTTACTGAATAAATAAAAGGGAGGATCTTTAGTCTAGCTCGAGTTAATGTGCTCACATGGGTTGTGGTTACACAGGTAGGTACACGAGGTTTTAAACAGTGATTTTGGACAACACTGGAACAATTCTTGGCATGTTCAAGGACGAACATATGTTTAAGTGGGGGGAATGTTACGATCCGACCGGTCATTTTGAGCTCTAGCGCGTTGTTCGGCGGCTCGAGACCTTGAGTAGCTTCACTTCATGTATTATGACTTGTACGCGCGGTCGGGGTTGAATTTCGGGAAATTCAGAGTTGATTCGGATGGAAAATTCTTATTTCGGAAGCTTTGAATTGGAAGAATTGACTAAGGTTTGACTTTTTAGTAAATAACCTCGGAATCAAGAATTGAAGGTTCTAATAGGTTCGTATGATGATTTCGGACTTGGGCGTATGTTCAGGTTGAGTATCGGGTCGCTCGGGAGCATTTCGACGCTTATTGTGAAAAGTTGGCATTTTGAAGGTTTTAGAATTTCCTAAGTTTGGTTTGTGGTCGACATTGGTGATATCGATGTCCTTTTAGAGTTCCGAGCCTTGGAATAGATTCGTATTATGATTTGTGACTTGCACGCAAAATTTAGCGTTATTCCGGAATGTTTAATTATGAATCGAACGCGTTCGTCGAAGTTTGGAAGTTTTAAAGTTTAAAGAAAGCTTTTGATCGTCAATTCATAGTCTTGATGTTGTTTGGTGTAATTGGAGACCTCAAGCAGGTTTATGTTATGTTTTGGGACTGGTTGGTATTTTTGGACGGGGTCCTGGGGGCCTCGAGTGTGTTTCGGGATGATTTCGGACTATGTTTGGGTGCTTTGAATGTTGTTGGTTGCTGGTGCTGGTGTTGTGCATCGCGATTGACCACGGGGACAAAACCCAGTGGAGCATTTCTCCTGATTGATGGATCATCAGGGCATGTCTTTGGCAATCGTCGCATTTCCGTACGAAGTCCTTCGCATCTTTTTCCATTTCGGTCTAGTAATAGCCGGCCCTAATTAGTTTCCAAACCAAAGATTCTGCCCCTGAATGGTTCTCACAAGTGCCTCGTGAACTTCGCTCATGGTGTATTCGATCACTCCCGGTCCTAAGCATCGGGCTAGGGGGCCGTCGAAGGTTCTCCTGAACAACGCTCCTTCAACCAAGCTAAATATGACAGCTTGGTACGCAAGGCTCTCGGCTCCTTCGGATCGAAGACAATTTTTCGGTCTTCAAGTAGTATATGTATTTGTTCCTCTAATCCCAAGTTAAACCCGTTGAGTTCACTTCGACGTGGCCTTCTTCTATCACTGACTTCATTAGCTGCACTACTATTCTTCCGAACCGAATTTATTAGCATCAATCGACGACCCAAGCTAACCAGTGCATCAGCCTCTCTATTCTGTTCCCCGGTACATGTTGTAGGATCTATTCCCTGAATAGATTCAGGGTTACCTGCAACTTGTCCATGTACCTCCGCATTCATTCTTCTTTTATTTCGAACGACCTGTTAACTTGATTTACCACAAAGAGGGAGTCGCACTTAGCTTCGATCACCTCGGCCCCAAGGCTTTTAGCTAATTCTAGACCTGCAATCATAGATTCATACTCGGCCTCGTTGTTATTCAATTTTACAGTTTTAATAGATTGCCTAATTACATTTCCGTAGGCGGTTTCAATACGATGTTGAGCCCGGACCCTTTCGCGTTCGAGGCACCGTCCGGGAAAAGGATCTAGATTCCTGAAATGGCCCCTGAGATTAACAGTAATTCCCTTTTGACTTTGGGTATTAAGGCCGGCATGAAGTCAGCCACGAAATCTGCAAAAATATAACATTTCATGGCAGTTCGGGTCGATGCTCAATACATACCTGCTAATTTCCATTGCCCATTTGGTCAATCGGCCTGAGAGCTCAGGCTTGTGCATGATGTTACTTAGCGGGTAAGAGGTAACAACACATGTGGGGTGGCCTTAAAAGTACAGCTGTAGCTTCCTGGAGGCGTTTAGCAAAGCGAGCACCAATTTTCCCAGGTAAGGATACCTTGATTTGGCCTCGCCTAGAGTTCTACCGACAGTGTAAATAGGGAATTACGTACCTTCTTCCTCCTGAACTAGGACTCCACTTGACGCCACCTTGAAAACCTCCAAGTAGAGGTACAATTATTCGTCTACCTTTGGAGTGTGCAACACAGGCAGACTCGATATGTACCATTTAATTTCTTCCAAAGCTCGTTGGCATTCCGGTGTCCAGGAAAAGTTATTCTTCTCTTCAACAGTGAGAAGAATCAATGGCTTTTATTTGAGGACCTCGAGATTAACCGGCCCAGGGCGGCTATACACTCGGTCAGTCTTTGAACGACCTTGACGTTGTCCACCATGGTGATGTCCTTTATGGCTTTGATTTTGTTGGGATTGATCTCGCTCCCTCGATTGGATACCATGAACTCGAGGAATTTTTCCGATCCGACCCCGAGCGCACATTTCTCCTGGTTCAACTTCATGTTGTATCTCTTCAATATGTCAAAGGTCTCATGCAAATGTTTTAGCAGTACTCTGCTCGCAGAGATTTGACGAACATATTGTCAATATAAACTTCCATTGCTTTTCCTATCTGTTCTTTGAACATCCGGTTTACTAGGCGTTGATAGGTGGCACAGGCGTTCTTTAACCCAAATGGCATCACATTATAGCAGTAGGTGCCAAATTTCGTGACGAAAGAGACCTTTTCCTAATTGCCCAGGTCCAGCTGAATTTGGTTGAACCCGGAATAGGCATCAAGAATACTGAGTATCTCATGCCTGACGATCATCCGATCGATGTTAGTCAGAGGGAAAGAATCCTTAGGGCATGCCTTATTTAGATCTTTGTAATCTACACATATTCTTAGCTTATTCCTTTTTTAGGTGCTACCACTATGTTAGCTAACCAGTCGGGGTATTTAACTTCCTGGATGGATCCTATTTTAAGGAAATTGGTTACCTCGTCCTTGATAAATGCATGCCTGACCTCGGACAGCAGCCTCCTTTTCTACTTAACCGAATGGAACTTCGTGTCCAAACTTAGCTTGTGGATGGTTATCTCCGGTGGGATTCCTGTCATGTCAAGATGGGACCAAAAGAAACAATCTATGTTAGCTTTAAGAAAATCAATGAGTTTTTTCCTAAGCTCGAGGGTTAACCCCGTGCCAAGGTATACCTTTTGATTCGGTAGTGTTTGATTAATATGACTTGCTCTAACTCCTCAACCATCGATTTTGTGGTGTCGGAGTCATCAGGAGCTATGAACGATTTCGGAACTCCGTAATCATCCTCCTTGTCTATTCCTCGTTCCTCCAGTTCGGTCAAGATCGGCATCAGTGATTGCTATTTAGTTTCTTCCTTTCTGGTCAGCTCAGTGTTCTTAGGCCGGTTGCTCTCCATAGACCGCCTTGACTCCTCCTGGTGTAGGGAATTTCAACGATTGGTGCAAGGTCGAAAGTACCGCCCTCATGTTGTGAACCCACGGCCTACCGAATAGAGCGTTATAGCTCATGTTCCCTTCGATCACGTAGAATTTTGTCTCTTGGATCTTCCCCCCATGTTCACCGGCAAGGTTATCTACCCTTTAATGGTTTTACATTCCATGTCAAATCCGTTCAACACCCGGACTGCCGACACTATTTGGTTCTATAACCCCAACTGCTCTATGACCCTCGACCTGATGATATTACCAGTGTGTTGTTGTAAGGTTGTACGATGCCCTTGGCATCCTCATCGCTGGACAAAATGGTTCCCTCTGGGACATAGTCTTGGGTGCATTTTTTTCCTTGTGAAAGATACTTTAGTGTGCTTTATCATTGGCCCTTGGGGGACATCAACCCCTTTGATGATCATGTTGATGATGTGCTGAGGCTACTCTTGTTCAACCTGTTTGTTGGTGTCCTTGTTCCCGAAGTGGCTTTTGTCTCGATCACTCAGAAATTCTCGGAGGTGCCCGTTGTTGAATAACCAGGAAACTTCTTCTTTCAATTGTCGGCAATCCTCGATCCTGTGACCATGAGTGTCGTGATACTTACACATCAAGTTTGGATCTCTTTGGATACGGTTGGACTGCAATGGTCGGGGCTACTTGGTCTCTTTGATGCACCTGACGGCTGACATGATGCTGGCAGCATCAACATTGAAGTTATACTCCGATAACCTCGATGCGTCCCTAACCCCGAGCGGCCTATCAAAATCATTTTTACTCATCAGACCTCGGCTACTGGCCCTTGATCACTCCTCTTCTCATTCCTTGTGGGATGACGCTCGGACACATTTCCCTTCCGGTCAGTGTTGTATGGTTGGTACCGATCCCGGACCGGCCTTGGATCGTGATCAACAGCTCTAAGTTAGTCGTCCTCGACGCTAATTTTTGACTGGTGCCTGTTGTGGACGTCAGCCCAAGTACTACCATGTACTCTACCAAATTTTGTTTTAGCTGCTATGAAGCCAAGGAGCTTCGGGGGTTAAGTCCCTGACTGAATGCCTGAGTGGCCCAATTATTTGCAACCGGAGGTAGGTCCATCCGTTTCATCTGGAACCTTGACACGAACTCCCTGAGCATCTCGTTATCCCTTTGTTTGACCTTGAAAAGGTCTAACTTTCTGGTCTCGACCTTGATGGCCCCGGCATGGACCTTCACGAAAGCATCTGCAACCATAGTAATTTGGGGGTAAGTTATGATACCATATCACCGCTCAAGGTCTCCCCGAACTTCTTCAGTAACACCGACTCGATTTCATCGTCTTCTAAGCCGTTCCCTTTGATGGCTCATGTATAGGAGGTTACATGCTCAATCACACCGTGGTTCCGTTATATTTTAGGATATCGGGCATACGGAACCTCTTTGGGATAGGCTTCCATATCGCGCTTGGAGGAATGGGCTTCTGGATAAATTTCTTGGAATCCGACGCTTTCAATATCGAGGGTGCTCCCGGGATTTTATCGACCATGAAATTGTATGTTTCCATCTTCTTGTTATTGCCCTCCATTTTCCTCACACCTGATTCCCCCGCTTCGTTAACCTTTCAAGCATTTTCATTATCTCGGGTTGACTCTGGGCTCGGCTTCACCCAGTCTCTCGGTGGTTTGTTCGTTTCTTCGGGCGCTTTCTCAGGATTGTTAGGGCTCGACCCTGCTGAGGGCGTGACTTTGATTCTATTGTTGTGCTATTGCTGCTTGTTCAGTCTGCAATATTTCGAAGATTAGCCGCAGGCATACCCTATCACCTTCGCCTTCGGGTGCTTCTCGAGTTATTGGTCGGGGTCTCCCGCGAATGCTTTTTTCGGGATCAGTTGGCAGATTGACGTCGATGGCCACCTATGAGTTAGCATCGATCGGATCGGCAACCAGGGCTCCGTTGGTATCAGCAGTGGCACCTCAATTATTATTTTCGCCATGATGGTCAGACTTAACTTCAACGTTCAAGTGGGCATACTGAGAATTTGATATTTTTAAGCTGGCCTGAAATTAAAACTTTAAAGAACAAGCGAAAAATAGAGTGTGTTACGGAGATTTATATCAAATTACCACTATTATCCTTATCCCCACGGTGGGTGCCAAACTGTTTACCCTTTATGCAGATTTGTATCAAATCACCACTATTATCCTGAGCCCCATGGTGGATGCCAAATTGTTTACCCTTAAATCCGATAAAAAATTAAATTTATATGCGGTTTTAAGGACATGTGGATTAATTTAATACAAATAATCAGGAATGTTAGATAAACGAATTAAAAATAAAATAAATTATCAAACCAGTCGTAATGTTACGGCCTAGCCTGAACCAAGGTTGAACAGTAAATTTGCCCTTAATCGGACCCTTTGTTCCAACTCAAATCGGATGAAAAACAAACAGTTAAGTAAGAACTTTTGCAATAGCTAGAAAGCAGAAAATGAATTTGTATTGCCTTGGTTTGCATGTTACAATGTGTCATATCAAAGAAAAGCTTTTCTTTATATAGTAGGAGAGTTTCATCCATAGTACAAATCTAAAAAAGGTAAAAATCTTCTTTTCTCATTAATTTACCGATCCGTAACCGACGGCGAGCGAGATCTGCGCTGTGATATCTGGTTGGTTGTGAATATCACGGTCTTCTATCCGTCGTATATAACCGTTCATTGTGTTTTTCGAGGTCTTAGAACTCGTCCTGAGTCCAGGTGCATCATTTTATCAAGCTCGACGGCGAGCACTCGTTCAGTTTTCACGAGCCTTGATACAAAGGGTTCCCAACTTCGATTCCAATCTCGTGTGTCTATACAAGTTCTCGGACGAGGTTTTTAAATAGAACTTCGACCATGCCCTCATTCCATTTTCTTCACCGAAAAATCGAGGTATACATTATTCCCGATTTTACCCGTATACAAACTTAAAGGTTATTTTATATAAAACTTTGTAAATGAGTGTAGTTTTTTAAACTAAATGTATAATAATGTCTTTTTGGATGATTTAAGAAGCAATATATTTAGAAATAATAGAGTAAACTAATTAATACTACCTTATGGCCGCCCAATCTTCCCTATATAATTTTACTTTTTACTTTTCAATTTTTAAAAATAAGTTTTTGTAATAAGAAAATATTTAGTCCATATATTTCTCACAAGATGCAATTATATAGAAGTGTTTACAATATTTTAAGGATTTATTATAACCCAAATTCAAATAAGTTTGACAGCTTTTCAAATTGATTACTTGAGAACTAAGTTCACTGTTCGCATAAGCCATAAAGTTCACCCATTCAGGGCGGATCGACGTGGTGAATTGGGGTACACTGGGGCAGTCCGTCCGTAAAGCGGGTAAAGCCAATTATTTTAGATCCCATATTTGTAGAGGTCCTATTTATTTTTACACCTAATAGGTTATATATAAAAAAATTTTTAAAATTATGTGGTGAAAAATTTTGGTTTCTATATTTAACATTTGCAACTGCTTTGATTTCTGCCAAGGAAATTGTATTTGAAATTAACATCGAACCCAAATTTCATAAAAACATGTAATATATATGAAGAAACAATTTGAGGAGAATGTTAATAGTGAAATCTCAAAATATCTCGAAGAGTCCTTTAGAGTTGATTACCTTTTATACATACTCCCTTTGGTCCATAATAAATAATTTTTTAATCTTTGTTGTGCCCCTTTAGAAAATTCTGACTCTTAGAACCAAAATATATTTTGACTAAATTATCCCTAATTAAAATTTATATGTTGTTAACTTGACACATAAAGATATGTAAATAAGGGCAAATTTTAGAAAAATATAGTTAATTTCTTCTCGATTATATAAAAGGACACTTATTTTGAACCAAAATAAAAGCAAAAAAGTCATTTATTATGAATTGGAGAGAGTAGTAGAAAATGTTATTTTTTTACTTTAAAATAGATCTGAATAATTAGAGGCATATGAAAATATTTTTGGTTTTCTATTTAGCAGTAAAAACTAAGATTACCAGATGATGAAAATTTGAAAAAATATTGCTTTTATCTTGAATGCTCCTTAAATCAGAATAATCAACCCGATATTGATAGTTTAGATTTATTTTCTGTATTAAAAAATATTTTAAAAAATAGTACAATTAAAAAATAACAGTTTAATTGATAAAATCAATGAAATAAAAAGATTTGATTATTTTTCAAATACCTATATTACTTATAGAATAATGTTAATAACTTCTATTATTGTTGCTTCAGCAGAAAAAAAGTGTTTCAAAATTAAAATTAATAAAACCTTACCTAAGTTCAACAATATCTCAAATATATTAAATGAATCAGCTATATTATTAACTAATAAAGACTTATTAGGAGAAATTGATTATAAAAATTAATAATAACTTTGCATCTAAAAAAGTAAGAAAAATAGACTTCAAAAAAAAATATTTTTTATTACTAAAGAAATTAAGGGTCCTCATAAAGTTTGATTTTAGGCCACAAAATTGGTCGGGCTCCTCGTGATACGCCACTCGATAGCTCGGACAAAGTATTCTATATATACTAATTTTTTCCTCTAAAACACCTACATAATGACTAAGTGGCACCCTAAGTCGTGAATGACTGTAGGTGCCGCGGTTGAAGCTCGGAAATCCAATATGCAGGACGTAGGATCAAAGCTCCCTGGTAAGGCTTTTACCTTTTTCGCTTTCCTTTTCTTCTTTATACTCTTTTTTCTTAATTTTTTTTTTTATCTTTGTTATTCACTTTTTTCTGTACAATCTTATTTTTATTATTTATTTAAATTATGTATTTGCATCCTGTCTTTTTCTGAATCTTCAAATTTTATTTGGATGTTATTTTATCATTTTTTCTTTTTATTATCCCTCTAATGTTAACTTATTAATTTCCGAAATTTTTTAGGGTGATGCATCATCAACAACAATTCAGTAAAATTTCACAAATGGGTTATGAGAAGGGTAATGCATACGGTGACCTTACCCTTACTCCAGAGGAGCAAAGAGGCTGTTTTCGATAGACTCTCGACATAATAGAATGAAAACGGGACAGTGTAGCAGTAACAGCTAATTCTAATGGTGGCAAATGGACGGTTGGGTGGGATTTGAGCGGGTTAAAAACTGATTGGACAAAACAGATTGGATTGCAGCCTGTCCATATTAATACAGGTAAAATACGAATTAGGTAAAATATAATTGGGTAAAAAATGCGCATGATCCATTTTATCCATTTTGTCTTTCTTCAAACTTCCGCATACCCTTAATCTGTAAAACAAGGAACAGAAATTAGCATTATAACACAATATCTGCACCTCATAGCCAAATGAACCATTGTTGTCACACAAAAGTGATGATTAAAATGAACCAATTAGTGGTTACGCAAAATTTGTATAGAACAAGAAGTTACAAGTTATCTGCTGCGAATTTTGTTTGGGACAACGATCTAAAGTATCATTCTGCGTCTGAGATTTGTAATGAAGTTTGTCCCCTGATGCTGTAACAAAAAATTACAACATGGTGCTAATTTGTTGATAGATCTTTGCCACTACAAAGTGGGAAAAAAAAAAAAAAACTGCAAAATCACTTCAAACAATACACAAATGAATGAAGTAGTTTTAGATTAAACAAGGTACTGCCATAAAAAAGCCAACCTTACTACTCTGGCAACTAAACCTGGCCTTACAAATTTGGCGCTCCAGGCAATAAACAACATCACTGGTAGCTCAATTCTCTTGGTCGTCAAACTAGCCATAATTATTGTAACATCCGACCGGTCGTTTTGTCTTCTAGGTCCCTGTTCCCCTAAATAAGACTCTTCGTATGCGCTATTACTTTTTTATAATGTGCGGGAATAGTTAGTTCCGGGTTTGAAGGGGCTCGGATTGAAATCGGAACACCTAGTTCCTTAAGGTTGGCAAAAAGGGTTAAATTTGACTTTGGTCAACGTTTTTAGTAAATGACCTCAGAATCGGGATTTGACAGCTCCAAAAGGTTCGTATGGTAATTTCGGAATTGGGCATATGTTCGGATCGGGTTTTAGATGACCCGGGAGCATTTCAACGTTTAATATTGATAGTTGGCATCTTGAAGGTTTTAAGGTTCTTTAAATTTGATTTGAAGTAGGATTGGTTATCGAGGTCCAATTGGGATTCCGAGATTAAGAATAATTTCATATGGTAATTTAAGACTTGCACGCAAAATTTGGTGTCATTCCGAGTAGTCTAATTGTGTTTCGGCGCGTTCGGAGTAAGTTGGAAGGACTTGAAGTTCATAAGTTGATTCAATTCGGTTTGGGGTGCGATTCTTAGTTTTGATGTTGTTTTATGCGTTCCGAGGGTGCGAACGAGTCCATTTTATGATTTCGAACTTACTGGTATTGTTTGGAAAGAGCCACGAGGGCCCCGGACGCCATTCAGATGATGCGCGGTTTGAGTTAAGACTCAAAAGGGGCTGCTGGTGCACCAGTTCTGGTGCGCCCGCACTTGCGAGCTTTTGGCCGCAAGTGCAACCCCGCAGATGCGTCCTTTTGGCCGTAGAAGCGGCCTTAGAGCCTTGGCCAATGGTCCGCAAAAGCGACCTCGTTTTTGCGAAGCGGAACCGCAGAAGCGAGACCGCAAAAGCGGAAACCCATTCGCAGATTTGGCCTACGCTGGGCCTGTGGAGTTCCGCAAAAGCGGGCCTAGTGCCGCAAAAGCGGTACCGCAAATATGGCCTAGTGACCGCAAATGCGAAAGTTCTGCTGGGCAGAACCCTCATTTAATGTCGGGACTCAACCACTTTGGATTCATTTATTTCATTCTTTGGGCGATTTTTGGAGCTCTTAGAGAGGGGTTTTCACCTATCACTTTGAGGTACGTAATTTCTATACAATGTGAGCTAAATACATAGATTATGGGTAGATTTAACATGTAAAATTTTAAAATCATGGGTTTAGATGAAAAACTTAGGTTTTGATAAAAGTGGGATTTAACTACGAAAACAGTTATGGAATTTAGTAAAAATTATATATTTGAGACCGTGAGGTTATGGGTAACAACGTTCTTCAAAATTTTCCAGAATCCAGGCACGTGGACCCAGGGGTGAATTTTAGGAATCCTTCAATTGGGGTTGGGTAATCACTTTAATAGTTAGAATATGAACTTTTGAACATATATTGATTGATTTATACAACATTCGCCTAGTTTCGGATTGTTCGGCATGTAGTTGAGGCTTTAGAGTGAATTTGAGGCCAGAAAGTGAGCTTTGAGACAAGGTAAGTCTCTTTCCTAACCTTGTAAGAGGGAATTCTCCCCGTAGGTGATTTAAATTAATGGTGTTTCTAATTGTGGGGGCTACATGCGCACGAGGTGACGAGAGTCCATGCGTAGCTACTAATTATGCTTTTGTCCGGGTAGTTTTAGGACCCAAATCATGAATTAACTGAAATATTTGCACCTTACTTGTTAATTAAAGTGCCTAAATTATATTAGAACTTGTCTATTAAATCGTGAAAGACCATTAGTAGAATTTGTGTTACATTGTGTATTAGCCTTTAATAACGGTAAAGTCAAATGCTTATAAAGTATCCTCTCTTCTTGTGGAACGGGCCGACTGCCTCGGCAGTAGATAGATACATCTATGGTTTGTGGCGCTCGACCCTCGACAGTGTATAATCGGACCGTACGACCTCGGCATAAATCGTGCTTAATAATAGTAGGTGCCTAATGATACCTTATATTATGTTGTGGCTTGTAAGGTTACGATTTGTATGGAAAGTGATTTATTTGGAATTTTAAAATTTGTGAAAGAATTATTTGCTCCTGCTTGGTAATGAGTTATTATTATTATTTACATCACCCATGTCTATTTAGAAATTCCAATATTCATATTGTTAACCCATAGTAAGTATCGAAGTCGACCCCACGTCACTACTTCTTCGAGGTTAGACTTGATATTCACTGGGTACATGTTGTTTATCTACTCACGCTACACTTCTGCACTGACCGTGCAGGATCTGAGGTAGGTGCATCTGGCGGTCCTACCGGCGCGCATCCTAGATATCCGGAGGCCTAGTGGTGAGCTGCTTCCTGAGCCATTCCGCAGCCCCTAGAGTCTCTCTTTTGTATTTATGTTCTGTCTATTTTATATCCAGGCAGCAGTAGAGTTTTGTATATTCTACTAGTTGCTTATGCACTTGTAACATCGGGTCTTGGCACACACTAGTAGATTTGTAGTTTGGATTATTTCTATGGTTATGATTGCACTTTGCTGCTCTCGTTTTATCTATTTTAAACCTTTTGCTCCTTAAATCTTTTAAATTAAGGATAGTTTATTTACTTGGAAATCTATTAAAAGGTGAAACCATGTGGTTAGTTCATTGTTGGCTTGCCTAGCGGCACATTGGGCGCCATCACAGCCTATAAGAGAATTGGGTCGTGAAAACCTGGTATCAAAGCATTAGGTTCACGTAGGTCTCACAAGTTATGAGGAGGCCTAATAGAGTCTTGCTGATCGGTGTGGAGACATCCGTACTTACGTTCAAAAGGCTATAGGGTGTTAGGAAACTACTCTTTCTTCATCTCCTATCATGTAGTTAATGTGATACTAAGTCTCGCTCTCTTATACTCTCACAGATGGTGAGGACGCGAGAAGCTGATGTTCCAGATCAAAGAGGAGCTGCTCCCCCTGTTGCTAGAGGCTAGGGCAGAGGCTGAGGGAGGGCTCCAGCCCGTGGTAGAGGACGAGGACATCCCAGAGTTGCTCAAGCTATGCCACCAGTGGATCCAGTAGAGGATCCTCCTATTGAGGAACAGGGAGAGGTACCTGCAGCAGAGCCAGCCCTGGTGGATTTCATGTCAGCACCGGGATTTCAAGAGTTCATGGCCGTATGCTGCGGTTCATGATTTCTATGACTCAGGCTGGTCTATTCCAAGCAGACCCAGCCATATCTCATGCGGGAGGGGGAGCATAGGCCCCTACACTCCGGCTCCAGGGCATGCAACTGCAATATATCAAACCCCGAGTGCACTACCCGTGGGTGGAGCTCAGCCAGTTGCAGCAGCTACACCGGAGCCCATACCAGCTGCGGCCGGCGATCCGCACAGGCTATTGGACAAATGGACCAGGCTTCATCCTCCTACTTTCGGAGGTGATCGACAGGAGGACCCCCAGGATTTTATTTATCGGTGTAGGGACAGACTGCACAACATGAGGATATTGGAATCCCACGGGGTGGACTTCACCACCTTTCAGCTGGGAGGCAAGGCCCATAGATGGTGGCAGTCATATCTTCTCGGTAGACCATCAGGTTCTCCTCCCATGACTTGGAATCAGTTCACACGCCTCTTCTTGGATAGATATATTCTATCTCTAAGAGGGAAGAGTTGCGGTTTTAGTTCGAGCAGCTTCAGCAGGGCCAGATATCCGTGACTGACTATGAGGCGATATTCTCTTAGTTGTCTCGCCATGCGCTTATGATCCTTCCGAGCGATGCTGAGAGAGTGCGGAAGTTTGTTTTGCAGTTTGCACTCAGGTATCTAAGCCACCATGGCTCGAGAGGTGGGATGGGGACTTCTTATGGGCTAGTTGTGGAGATAGCTGTGAGGATCGAGGGTGTCCGTTAGCGGAGTCAAGAGCAGGCAATGAGGGATAAGTGGTTCCGATATTCTGGTGAGTACAGTGGTGCCCCGGTGGGGGCAGGGGTCAGTTCGGGAGGGGTCAGTCAAGCAGGCCCATATATCCAGCACCGCCGCCTCCTCGGGATGCTCCAGCGCAACCTTATTTTAGTGCATGTCAGAGAGTTCCTATCGCTCACCAGCTATTCAGGTTTCCTTCAGTGGGTATTCAGACCATCGGGGTCAGACTTCAGGCCAGCAGTCCATCATACCGACGGGTTGTTTGGAGTGCGGGGATCTCAGTCATCTGCAGAGGTTCTTCCCCAGGCTTTGGGGCAAGGCAGTACAACAGGGTCAGCAGCATATGATTATAGCACTAGCTGTCCCACCAGCCATTTGGACGCCTAGAGGCGGAGGGCAGGTGGGTAGGGGTCATCCTAGAGGTGGAGGTCAGACATGTGAAGGCCAACCAGGTGGTGCTCCAACTAGATTCTATGCTTTTCCGGCCAGACTAGATGCAGTCGCCTCACATGCCGTGATCACATGTATTATTTCTATCTACGGCAGGGATGCTTCAGTACTATTTGATCCAGGGTCTACATATTCATATGTCCCATCTTTGTTTTCTTATTTCCTAGGTATTTCCAATGAATCCCTGGGTCCTCATGTTTATGTGTCCACTACTGTGAGCAAGTTTGTTGTTGTGGATCAGATCTATCTGTCCTGTGTTATTACATTTTGTTGTTATGAGACTAGAGCAGATCTTCTGTTGCTTGATATGACTGACTTTGAGGTCATCCTGGGGATGGACTGGTTATATCTCTATCATGCCATCCTTGATTTCCATGCCAAGACTGTTACTTTGGCGGTGCTTGAGTTTCCAAGACCAGAGTGGAAGGGTTCGTCTGTCAGTGCATCTAGTCGGATTATTTCTTTTCTGATGGCTCGACACATGGTCGAGAAGGATTGTTTGGCTTATCTGGCCTCTATTTGAGACACTACTGTAGAGACTCTGGCGATTGATTCAGTGCCCATAGTCTGGGAGTTCACCAATGTGTTTTCTTCTGATCTTCCAGGCATGCCATCAGATCGTGATATTGATTTATGTATTGATTTGGCTCCAGGTACCAGCCTATCTCTATTCCACCATACCGCAGGGCTCCGAAAGAGTTGAAGGAACAACTTGAGGAGTTGCTAGCAAAGGGGTTCGTCAGGCCGAGTGTATCGCCTTGGGGTGTGCCAGTGCTATTTGTGAAGAAGAAAGATGGGACTATGCGGATGTGCATTGATTACTGCTAGTTGAACAAAGTTACCATTAAGAAAAAGTACCTGTTGCCGCTTACTGGTGATTTGTTTGACAAGCTGCAGGTTTTCAGGGTGTTCTCTAAGATCGACTTGAGATCGAGGTACCATCAGTTGAACATTCGGGATTCGGATATTCCGAAGACTGCTTTTCGGACTAGATATGGCCATTATGAGTTTCTAGTGATGTCTTTCGACTTGCCTAATGCCCCATAGGCATTTATGGATTTGATGAACAGGGTGTTTAGGCCATATATTAATTCATTTGTTATATTCTTCATTGATGACCTCTTGATCTACTCGCAGCATGGAGGAGCACGAGCAGCATTTGAGAGTGGTACTTCAGACCTTGCGAGAACAGAAGCTATATGCTAAGTTCTTCAAGTGTGAGTTTTGGCTAGATTCTGTAGCATTCTTCGGGCATGTTGTATCGGGCGAGGGTATTAAGGTACATCCCAAGAAGATCGAGGCAGTTCAGAGTCGGCCTCGTCCTACTACGGTGACTAAGATCAGAAACTTCTTGGGGTTTGTAGGCTATTATAGCCGGTTTGTGGAGGGCTCCTCATCTAGCACCTTTGACTAGATTGACCTAGAAGGGTGCTCTATTCTGTTGGTCCAATGATTGTGAGGCGAGCTTTCAGAAGCTAAAGAAAGCTTTGACTACGACACCAGTTCTAGTGTTAGCCTTCCGGTTCAGGGATGTATACTGTATATTGCGATGCTTCACGCGTTGGGTTGGGTTGTATATAGATGCAGGAGCGGCGAGTTATTCCATATGCTTCACGTCAATTGAAGCCCCACGAGAAGAATTACCCTGTACACGATTTGGAGTTGGCCGCCGTTGTTCATGCTCTTAAGATCTGGAGGCATTATCTTTATGGGGTGTCCTGTGAGGTTTACACCGACCATTGCAGCTTGCAGCATTTGTTCAAATAGAGGGATCTCAATTTGAGGCAGCGCAAGTGGCATGAGTTACTAAAAGACTATGATATTACCATTCTTTATCATCCGGGCAAGGCGAACGTAGTTGCAAATGCCCTGAGCAGGAAGGCAGAGAGAATGGGTAGCTTGGCATTCATTTTAGCAGAGGAGAGGCCACTAGCTTTGGACATTTAGTCCTTGGCTAATAGACTTGTGAGGTTAGATATTTCAGAGCCCAACCGAGTCCTTGCATGCGTCATTGCTCAGTCTTCACTATTCGAGCAGATCAAGGCTCGCCAGTTTGATGATCCATACTTGCTGGTTCTCAGAGAGATGGTACTACGGGGTGGTGCCAAGGAGGCTACTATCGGTGACGATGGTGTTGTTCGACTCCAGGTCGCCTATGTGTTCCAAATGTAGATGGCTTGATGGGAAGATCTTAGAGGAGGCACACAGTTCTTGGTATTCTATTCATCTAGGTGCTACGGAGATGCATCGCGACCTGAAGCAACATTATTGGTGGCGGCGGATGAAGAAGGACATAGTTGAGTATGTTGTGAGGTGTTTAAATTGTCAGTAGGTTAAGTATGAGCATCAGAGGCCAGGTGCCTGCTTCAACAGATGATTATACCTGAGTGGAAATGGGAGCGCATTACTATGGACTTCGTAGTTGGGCTGCCGCGGACCTTGCCAAAGTTTGATGCATTTTGGGTCATTGTCGACAGGTTGACCAAGTCGGCACATTTCATTCCGGTTGTGACCACGTATGAGGTTGGCCCAAATTTATATTTAAAAGATTGTTAAGTCTATCGGGAGTTCTCCGGAGGTATCGTGCCGAAAGGTCACATGTGTTAGATTTTAGCACGATTCAGTTAGATAAGAGCCTAGGTTACAAGTAGGAGCCAGTTACCATTGTTGATATGCAGGTTCGCCAGTTGAGGTCGAAGAGGATTTTCACGGTAAAGGTTCAGTAGAGGGGCCAACATGTCGAGGAGGTGACTTGGGAGGCCGAGGAGGACATGCGGGGCAGATATCCACACCTATTCAGCACTCCAGGTATGATTCTAGACCCATTCGAGGACGAACATTTGTTTAAGAGGTGGAGAATGTAACGACCCGAACGGTCGTTTTGCCTTTTAGGTCCCCATTTCCCTAAATATGACTACCCGTATGCGTTTTTACTATTTTATGACGTGCGGGGATAGTTAGTTTGGGGTTTAAAGCGGTCCGGGTCGAAATTGGAACACCTGGTTCCTTAATGTTGGCAAAAAGGGCTAAGTTTGGATTTGGTCAATGTTTTAAGTAAACAACCTCGAAATCAGAATTTGACGGTTCCAATAAGTCTGTATGGTGATTTCGGACTTGGGCTTATGTTCGGATTAGATTTTGGATGACCGGGGAGCGTTTCGGCGCTTAGTATTGATAGTTTGCATCTTGAATGTTTTAAAGTTCTTTAAAGTTGGTTTGAAGTAGGATTTGGTGTTATTGAGGTCCAATTGGGATTTTGACACGAGGAATAGTTATGCATGGTGATTTAAGATTTGCACGCAAATTTGGTGTCATTTCGAGTAGTCTAAGTGTGTTTCGGCGCGTTCGGAGTAAGTTAGAAAGACCTAACGTTCATAAATTGATTCAATTCAATTTGGGGTGCTAGTTTGGTGTTGTTTATGTGTTCTGAGGGTGCGAGCGAGTCCGTTTAATGATTTTGAACTTTTTGGTTTGTTTGGACGGGCCTCGGGGGCCTCGAACGCTATTCGAACAAAGCGCGGTTTGAATTAAGACTCAAAAAGGGCTGCTGGTGCACCAGTTCTGGTGCACCCACACCTGCGAGCTTTTTTCCGGAGGTGCGAGCCCCAGATGCGTCCTTTAGGCCGTAGAAGCAACCTTGGAACCTTGGCCAGTGGTCCGCAAAAGCAAAGGGTTGAGCACAGAAGCGACCCCGCTTCTACAACGAGGAGCCGCAAAAACGAGACCGCAAAAGTGGGAACCCGTCCGTAGATGTGGCCTACGGTGGGCCTTTGGAGATCCGCGAAAGCAGGCCTAGTTCCACAGAAGCGGTACTGCAAATGCATCCCAATGACCGCATATGCGGAATTTCTACTGGGCAAAACCCTCATTTAAAGTCTGGACTCAACTATTTTAGGTTCATTTATTTCATTCTTTGGGCGATTTTTGGAGCTCTTAGAGAGGAGTTTTCACCTATCACTTTGAGATAGGTAATTTCTATAAAATATGAGTTAAATACATAGATTATGGTTAGATTTAACATGTAAAATTTGTGAAATCATGTTGGGCTTAGATGAAAAACCTAAATTTTGATAAAAGTGGGATTTAACCACGAAAACGGTTATGGAATTTAGTAAAAATTATATATTTGAGATCATGAGGCAATGGGTAATAATGTTCTTCGAAAATTTCCGGAATCTAGGCACCTGGGCCCGGGGTGAATTTAGGAATCCTTCAATTGGGATTGGGTAATCACTTTAATAGTTAGAATATGAACTTTTCAACATATATTGATTGATTTATACAACAATTGACTAGTTTCAGATTATTTGGCATCGAGTTGAGGCTCTAGAATGAATTTGACGCCGGAAAGTGAGCTTTGAAACGAGGTAAGTCTCTTGCCTAACCTTGTAAGAGGGAATTCTCCCCATAGGTCATTTAAATTAATGTCGTTACTAATTGGTGGGGCTACGTACGCACGAGGTGACGAGAGTCCATGCATAGCTACTAAATATGTTTATGTCCGGGTAGTTTTAGGACCCAAATCATGAACTACCTGAAATAGTTTGCACCGGACTTGTTAATTAAAGTGTCTGAATTATATTAGAACTTGTCAATTAAATCGACAAAGACAGTTAATGGAAGTTATGTTACATTGTGTATTCACCTTTAATAACGGTTAAGTCAAATGCTTATTAAGTATCCTCTCTTCTTGTGGAGCGGGCCAAACACCTCGGGAGTAGATAGATGCATCTATGGTTCATGCCGCTCGACCCTCGGCAATGTACACATTATTTTGGATCGGGCCGTACAACTCGGGGTAAATCATGCTTAATAATACTAGGTGCCTAATCATACCTTATATTATGTTGTGGCTTGTAAGGTTACGATTTGTAAGGAAAGTGATTTATTTGGAATTTTTAAAATTTGTGAAATAATTATTTTCTCCTACTTGATAATGAGTTATTATTATTATTTACATCACCCATGTCTATTTAGAAATTCATGTATTCATATTGTTAGCCCATAATAAGTGTCGAAGTCGACCCCCCGTCACTACTTATTCGAGGTTAGACTTGATACTTACTGGGTACATATTATTTATGTACTCACGCTACACTTCTGCACTGACCGTGTAGGATCTGAGGCAAGTGCATCTAGAGGTCCTACCAGAGCGCATCCCAGATATCCCAAGGCCTAGTAGTGAGCTGCTTCCTGAGCCGTTCCGCAGCCCCTAGAGTCTCTCTTTTGTATTTATGTTCTGTCTATTTTATATTCAAACATTAGTTAGAGTTTTGTACATTCTACTAGTTGCTCATACACTTGTGATACCAGGTGTTGGCACACAGTAGTAGACTTGTGGTTTTAGATTATTTCTATGGTTATGATTGTACTTAGTTGCTCTCGTTTTATTTATTTTGAACCTGTTGCTCCTTAAATCTTTTAAATTAAGGATAGTTTAATTACTTGGGAATCTATTAAAAGGTGAAATCACTTCATTTTTGGCTTGCCTAGCGGCAGCGTTGGGCGCCATGATGGCCTATAAGAGAATTGGGTCGTGACAAAATGGTATCAGAGCTTTAGGTTCACTTAGGTCTCACAAGTTATGAGCAGGCCTAATAGAGTCTTGTGGATCGGTGCGGAGACGTCCGTACTTATCTTCGAGAGGCTATAGGGTGTTAGGAAATTACTCATTTTTCATCTCCTATTGTGCAGTTGATATGATACTAAGTATCTCTCTCTTACTCTCTCTCTTATTCTCTCACAGATGGTGAGGACGTGCATAATAATAGGTATACTCAAGACATCTTGTGCCATCAACGAAACTTCTGAAAACCTTAGCCTATTTTCCTTCCAAAAGGCAAGTACATCCAAATCTGGATTTGCTTTACAATCAAGATTAGGCTCCTCCATGCACAAATCTAATTATGTTTTTATCTTTACGAGACTCCAACGGGTTCTCAAACACATCAAACTCCTCCTTGCTTCATTAGCACATCTACCATAAACATGCTCCTCCAATAAGGAAATTGAGGTTGAAGTTACCTAGTATTCTTTAAACAACAATTGCAAATGATCTTCAACAGCTTTTACCTTCGCATTGGCAGTCACAGGAACAATTTTGGAGAAGCAAAATTGATCAAACTTCATTTTATATCGAGGATCAAGGACAATGGCAAGTGATAAGATCTTAATGTAAGACCTCCAATATTTTCTGAACTTCCTTAACATTAATGTAGCCATCTCATTCGTAACTAGGTCATTACTATTTCTTTATTTTTCACACATCAGGTAGATACAAATTGGCGAGTGGATATTTGCTTCCGGAAAATAATATAGTGATATAATAAAATGGCCTCAAAAAC
The DNA here is from genome assembly GCA_002018475.1 of Nicotiana obtusifolia. Taxonomy (NCBI): domain Eukaryota; kingdom Viridiplantae; phylum Streptophyta; class Magnoliopsida; order Solanales; family Solanaceae; genus Nicotiana; species Nicotiana obtusifolia. The sequence continues at coordinate 183,206 of MCJB01007347.1, forward strand.
TTAGCAACCGTCTCTACCCTTTTCCATTCCTCCTCAAAAAGAGGATATTTAGAATCAGTATCAATTAACTTATATTGAATATAAGCTTGTTGATAGATGAGAGAACTTTCAAGCATCTGAAAAGTATAATTCCACCGAATAGACATATCTTGGCGAAGCTTCTTTGAGCACAGTAGTCCAAGATTCTTAATGCATTCCACGAACTTCAAAATTCTTCCTTCTGAATGTTTGATATGCATAACACCTTCTCTGATTTTTACAATAGATGCATCAGATTTTTCCAAACCCGCCTTCACTATTAAATTCAATTGTGGTTCCCACAACAAACATGAAAGAACTTTCCATCACAAACTAGTAAACGCCTCAAAGATAAATGTTCCTTTAAGATATCAACCACACCCCTATTGCAACTAGCATTATCCAAAGTAAGAATGAAGATCTTCTTTTCAATGTCCTATTCCTTATTAAATTCAATTAGTAAAGTAACTAATACTGAACCAGAATGTGGAGGGGGCACATGACGGAAAACCAACACTCTTTTTTGAAGAATCCAATTCAAATCAACATAATGAGAAGTTAAACACATATAGCCATTTGATGCTATAGAAGTCCACATGTTTAAACTTAAACACACTCTACTAGGAATCGCTGCAAGCTCATTCTTTAAAAATTCTTTTTCCCTATCATACATTTTCAAAATATCAAACTTGGCGATATTTATTGAAATGGTTTTCACTGTTGAATTTAAGTCCAAATGGATATCCATGTTTCCTTGATGCTCGACAAAGCTAAAAGGATAATTATGCTTCAAAATAGCCACAGACAATTTCTCATGATAAATTGCTTGATCAATTGGCTCATACCTACGCTCTTATGCATTGTTTATGTGTGCATTAATATGTCGCTCCAAATTTGAAGTTATGTACATAGAATCTGCTACATAGATCATCTTACATACCTTATATTGAGCTTTGAGAGGTTAATAGGTAAAATAGATTAGAGCGAATTGAGAGCTTTGAGCGTAGATTTTACCTATGTAGCCAACCCATGTATTACCCAGCTTTTACCCACAAACACTCCTATCTTACCGGTAAAATATGGGCTAAAGCTCAAATGTGACCCACTTAAAATATCTCTCACCCAGCCATTAAAATACGGACAAATTGGGGGGGGGGGGGGG
>MCJB01007358.1:5433-120977 GCA_002018475.1 Nicotiana obtusifolia
TCGGATACTGGATCAAGTAGACTTGGAACTCGCTGTATTCCTCCCCGTAGTCATCTTGTTCTGAAAGCAGCATCTGATCAAGTCCTCCGAAGCTGTCTGATTTTCCTTGTTTTTCTGTACAAACTCCCAAACCTCAGATCTTTCCTTACGTTGAACCGGGGCTCTAGTGGGAGGTACGGGGGGAGGCAAGTCGGACTGAACTTCAGGTGGACTAGGCTCAAATTCACGTTGTTCTTCTAAATTAACCCCAGTTTCATAATTAAATTCCGTTTCTACATTTTGTGAATCAAGTGGGTTAAATGAGCTAAAATCATGATAATATTGATGTTCCTCTACGTGTTGATTAGATGTAGAACTACCAACAATTCCTTTACCCTTATTTCCCGAACGACCACGTGCCCTCCCCACACTACCAGTTCCAATTGAACCTCTTTGAGACATAACTATAATTTATAGCAATAAGCAAATAAAATAACAACCAATAAAAAAATATATCACAAAAGTTTAATTAAAGAGTAGAGATAGGAACGACCAACCAATATAGCTGATTAGCCGTATAATTGAGATGAAGTTGAAACTTGAAGCTTCAATTGATAGCAATTTAGCAACTCCAAGTAAAACTTGATAAATAATAGCCAAAATTGTATAATTTAGATTTGCACAAGTAGCCAATGTAACAAAATAACAATATTGTAGATGATTTTGAGAGAATTAGAGAGAGTTTGATGATTTTTGAATAATATGATGAAATAATGGGATATTTATAAGAAAAAATAGTTAGGGGGGGATTATGGGGGGGTTATGGGGTGCAAAGAGCCGTTTTTGGCCGTTGCCCAACGGCTATTTTATCAATATAGCCGTTGGGCCAACGGCTATAAGTGAAAGGAAGAAGCTGCCAGGCGATCCCGGTCCGGCCGGTCCGGTTCCGGTCCGGTCCGGCCCTAACAGTACCGGTCCTTACCGGTTTTATGCACCTAAGCCGTTTCGGAACCGGACCAAACCCCCCCTCGCGTATTCGGTCCGGTTCTAACCGATCCGGACTGGTCCGGGCCGGTTTCCGGTCCCAAACCGGTCCGGTCCGGTTAGAACCGGACCGTTAGCCACCCCTAGATCGGAGAAATAAACAAGTTGAAGTATTCATGGACATTGTGTAGTTCTTGAAACCAAGGTTTGTATTTATGGAAAATGTAATGGACATGACCAAGGTTCGAGGAAACTATGTGCAAACTTGACCAAGTCTACCACGTTTTTCATCACCACAATTCTTGATTTCTTTTCGAATCTAGTAATAGAATATTTTGTGTTACTAAAATGATTAAATTTGCGTATGCCTTGGCAAGGAGGGACCCACATAAAGCATAGAGCATTGGCAGTATAATTAAAGATCATCTACAAAGTTGCATATTAAGCAATGTGAAAAATGACAAAGCATAGATCATCTACTAACAAATGTGGTAGCAAGTGTATTTTTCATCATTTTTGGTATTCTCATTTTGATACTGCAATTTTTTTGAGTACAATGTCACTAAAAATAAAAACAGAACAAAAGAAAATTGTTCACATTTTCACACATGGAAGAATAATGGGCATAGAGTAAAACCAACTTTGATGATCTTTATTTGATAATGTCACATTTTCACACAAGTGAAGAATGTCGACTTTAATCAAGCAAGAAATTTTCTTTATATGCAAAATTAAAATCATACTAACATATACCCCTCCATACAACAGCATTAACTAAATCTTGTCAAACCAACAAAAGTTAAGTACGATCAAAGGTCTACCTATGATGAATCAATACAATATTCTAAAATAACACCATATAATTGTTCTAGGATTCAAAATTTACCATATATTGCTCTCTCTAAGTACTCTGAATCCCAAGCTTCACGACACATCGGACAGTGAGAAAAAGAGAAGAAGAAACTTTAGATGTATATATATTACTTAATTTATTTCCTAAAGATGTAAAACATAAAATTATAAAAAAGAGTAAAGGAATGTACTTCAATCGAGATCCAAAATGTATAGAAAAATTAGGTTCAATAAACTGAAGAAGAATACACCATCTTTTCGCTGATGAAGAACACATGACATTCGTAAGCATAAGATAAAAAGAAATTTTCTGCCGAGGGTCAATCGAGAAATAGACTGGATATATAGTTGTTGGTATCTTGAAGAGTTTGTGGGGGAATAGGGATTTAAAAGAAAGAATCAATTCTGGCTCAGAGTAAAAACTTAATTGATTTTAAAGTTGATTTTAATGTCCTAAATATTATGTAAGAGCCTACATATACAATATTTATCCAATATGAAAGAATTATCTAGTAATGAAGGGATGTAAAACTCAGTCAATGTTTCAAGATTGCCACTTTGTAACATTAGATACTCCCCGGTAACAAAGGTCTCCTTAGGCTTATGTAAGAATTTCCCTATAGGTTAGTATGAGAAGGAACAATACAATTGATTTTCTCTTTCATTCTTCTATTCAAGTGAGAGGAAAAAGACCTTTCAAATCTCCTTAGACATGATTATCCATAATAAGCAAGCCAAGATAAACACATAATTTTCACAAATATAATAAGCAAAAGCCAAGATAAAAGCATCCAAGTCGCCTCAAGACTGAAACAAGTAACCATTCAACCAAGTCAAAGTCCTTACTATATTACTAAGAATCAATGTCAGACTAAATCTAACAAGAACCAGGCACTTAAAGATGCCAACCAAGTGTACAAGTAGTCAAGCTACTACAGATACAGGAGTAGTTCTGCTGAATCTGATTTCCAGTTCGGCAATGGCTTTGGAGTTTCAGTAGAGAGAATGACAATAAGACATAATTATATATGTGTACATGTGTGTGTGTGTATAAGAAAAAAAGAAACATGTAATGTGGCAACTGTTTGACCAATAAATAAGAAATAAAAGAAGATGAAATCCTTGTATTATGAAACAAGAAAAATATTATTGTGACAAGTACCTGTATTTAACATTATAAAGATCTTGAAGCATGCTGCGATTTTGCAATTTCTCTCAATATAGCACCCACAATTGCAGCCTGCTCAAGACATTCTGCCTTGTGTAATGCATCTAAAAGAATAACACAAGTTTTGGTATATATATTACATCCTCTTAATCGTGTTTCTTCGAATAGCTCATATGCCTCCATCGCCCTGTTTGCGATGCTTAGCCCCTCTATCATAGTGTTGTAACAAGCAGAATCTGGTAAACCTCCTTTACCCTTGAATTTCTGGAATAGTTTATCAGCCTCTGATACATTTCCCGCCTTCGCAAGCCCAGAGATCATGGTTGTATAGGTGATCATATTGGGCTTTAACCCTTCTTTCTGCATCTCTTGCCAAAAGACAAATGCTTTATTGAATTTTCTTACTCTACAGAGACCATTAATGATGATGCTATAAGTAAAAGTATTTGGAGTGCACTTTAACTCCTTCATCGACTTGAAGCAGACAAGGGCTTCATCTATTTCCTCAGCCTTCACTAATGCATCAAGCAAACAATTCCATGTGTATACATTTGGTGACAAGCCTTTTTGCATCAATTCTTCCATAATTAGATATGCTTCGTCTATTCTACCCACTTTACCGAATCCGTCTACTAGACTACTATATATAACCACATTTAATGGAATACCTTTAGATTTTGCTTCTTCAAAAAGCATGTAAGCTTCGTCAAGTCTGTCAATCTTGGCAAGCCCATCAATGACAGAACCATATGTTACTACAGTCGGGTCAAGACCTTTTACTTTCATCTCTTCAAGCAGCTGATAAGCTTTATTCACTTGACCTGATTTGCAAAATCCATCGATAACAGTATTATAAGCAAAAGTATCCAGCACGTACCCCTGTTCCTTCATTGCATAGAAAAGCTCATATGTCTCACGAGCACAGCCGGATTTTATGAGGCCATGGATTAGTATAGAATAGCTCCGTACATCTGGAGTGAATCCCCAAGTCTTGATTTCCTCGAAAATAGACCGACCTTTCTCTGTTTCACCTGCTTTGAAAACACAATCCATATAAGTGTTAAGGAGGGTAAGGTCAGGAGAAGTTCCTCGGCGAACCATCTCCTTGTAAATTTTGTGGCCGTCTTCCTTTCTTCCACACTTAAAAAAGTTCCTAATGAGAGATGTATAGACAATGGCATTAGGAGTAAGATCAAAATCCAACATTTGTTCATAGAGTCTGTATGCATCATCGAGTCTCCCTTGCCTACCCAGGCCATCTATCAGAGAACAAAATGTGAATTCATTCGGTTTACAAACTTTATGATCCATAGCTTTGAAGATAGAACAAGCTTCATCAAGTTGTTGAGCCTTACATAGACGATCGATCATTATATTCACAGTCAATACATTAGGAAACAAGCCAACAGCCTTCATGGTGTCACGAATTTCTAACGCAACATCAAGCTTCCCTGCCCTGCAGAGCATGTCTATGAGAATATTATAGGTCGAAAGATTAGGTGCAGCATCTTTCCTCATTTCCTGAAATATCCTTACTGCCTCATCAATTCTTTGTTTCTTCCCAAGGCAAGTAAGAAGACTATTGTATGCAATCACACTTGGTATGGATCCTTTTTGTCTCTGTCTCTCAAGCAAATTATATGCTTCATCAAATTTTCCGGCAGATCCATAACCCATGATCATGGTGTTATAAGCATATGCACATGGAACGGTCCTGTTGAATTCCAACTGCTCAAACAAGTCTACAGCTTCATTCAATCTATTAGCTTTGCAAAGAACCCCAACCATACTGGTATATGTCACGTCGTCAGGCAAAATACCATGTGCCTTCAACTCATGAAACAATTTCCAGGCCATATCAACTTTGCCAGCCTTACCAAAACAGTCGATGCAAACATTATAGAGGACAATGTCTGCATCAAAAGCATTGCTTTTCATCTCATCCAACAAGGAGAGAGCAGCATCAACTCGGCCCTCCCTGGCAAAAGCTCGAATTACTGTCGTGAATAAATGTACATTTACTTCATATCCTAATTCCTGCATCTGATGGAAGAGGGTGAGCATGAGATCAGGTTCTTGAACAGCAGAGAGCGCACCTATTAGAGTTGTATATGCAGAAAATGCAGGGCGAATCTTAAACTTTCTCATGGTTTTAATTATATCAAAAGCTTCTTTCAGTTTTCGCTTCTTTACACAGCCTGCAACTAACTCAATCGATACAGTGTTAGATGGGCCAAATCCAGCGAGACTAATTTCTTCCAGAATTTGTTCCAGATATTCATAATTTCTACTCCTGGCCATTACCATGAGAAGTGAATTATATGCTTCTGAACAATGTGCTAGGAGAGTTTTCTTCTCAGCCCATCGGAAGTAGTTTAATGCAACATTGACATCGTCTAGCCGCCTTAATACTCCAGTGACCAATTCAGTGCTAGGATTTGCATCACATTTAGATAAAGCAATCTCCACGGAAGGTCCCCAAGGACCACTCTGCAAGATCTTGCAAACATTATCCACTGCTTGCCTTACACCCTCCAATTTGTTTGAAAAGGCCTTGCTCCACCCATGCACGTTATCTACTCCACTTTGCACATTCTCCGATCTGTTTGGAAATTCAGGGTTCCTCTCTGGAATGAAGGAACTGACAGGTCTATCCAAGTTGGAATATCCATTATTGGAAACGGAGAACCTCTTGCAATTAGCAAACACAGAGGTGCTTTTTAAATCGTACTGAGATTGCAATCCTAAAGCAGAATATAAAAAGAGTAAGCAACCATGATATAGTGCTGCAATCAAAGAAAAGAAGGCTACAAAGAAATAAATACTCCCGGCTGTCAGAAAGATAAGTACTCACTATTGGAAAAGCATCTAGACCAACGCATTCACCCCTCCCCCTCCCTTCCTTCACCATGCTATTTGTTTCTTTTTTCCAAGTTCTTTAAGTGAATAAAAAGTATCTTTAAATCATAATCAATAACCATCGTGTAGGTAAGTTCTATAAGCAAATTTGAACAAAAAAGTAATCTTTAAAGCTAATCAATAACATCATGCAGATACTTACACAACAACAGCAATAATTACGGTCAATCCTTATCTAGTTGAGGCTGGCTATATGAATCCTTATATGCATTCTGCTCAACTGGATTCAATAAGTTGTCTTTGGTAATTTTTACATGAATGGAGTCTATAAGATCAGCAGAACTGCCAGCAACCAGTACTGCTCCGACTTATGCGCTAAAAACTGCCTACGATAGATTAATCCCAACTAATGCATCATGTAGGTACTTGAAGATCAAAATTTTTATAGCTGAGATACACACAAGGTTTTACAGCAACGGAGAAAATGTTTTACAATTAATGGAAGGTGATAAGCAACACTGGACAAGAAATGCTTCTAATCTTTCCAGTTTTCCAAGGAACAGCAGTCAAACAATTAGGTTACATCTGACTTATAACAAAAAATGTAATTAGGCTACCTCTGTTAATCAATTGTAACCTCATCCTAGCGTGTTGAAGCTGAGGCTATGTCATTATTCTCTCAACCTGCCAAATAGACAAATCGAGAAGTCTTGACCTAAAATTATCTCAACCTGAAACAAAAACAAATAAAACATATAAAACTAGGTATTAGACAACAAATAGTTTGCAAATAAAATCTATTTTCTGTAGGTAATTAATCAAACTATCCTTCAACAGTCCTGCAGAAGTGTTTTAACATAGATTACAACTAAAGTTTTGACACAAAAGACCAATTCTTTATGTTCTGGGCTACATTGTTGTCAAAAGTGAAAGCTCCAAAAAGCACTCCAGGTTGATTGGGGCTTTAAGTACAACAAGCAATTAAAGTGCGGGCTTTAGTAAAAAAGGCGCAACTAAGGAAAAAAATAAAAATACATATGTCATTTAAGAAGAAGGAAACAAACGCATTCCTAATTTTTCTTCAACAACTAATGCATTTATTTGCCAAAAATATTTGTTGTTTAGTACCACTAGATTCCAGACAGAACTCATGGGCAATGAGGCACACGCCATAGTGCCTTGCCTACACTGAAGTGCAACTTAAGCGACGCAAAGCGCCCTCCCTGAGCTTTTCTGAGCTTCGGGGCTTAAGCGCGCCTTAAATGAGCCTTTGACAACACTGCTGGGCTATCAAAGTTCCAAACTTTCTTGGCTCCAATGGAGAATCTACCGCAGAACAAGAACTGAATTGCAACTAAATATTTGAAACAAAGAGATTAATCTATTATATGCCTGGCTTCCAAGTAAGAAACTTTGAAAATCCTAGAGTACAAAGAAAAACAAGAACCGGGTTGCAACTAAATTTACAAAAGACTATTTATTAGGTGTATGGCTATAAATAAATAAAAAAAGATGGTTTTTCCTGGGTCAAATAGAGAATCAGATAAAAATAAAGGAAAAATAAAAAGCAAGAATTGGAGAAGAAAGACTCAAACTTGTTACATATTATACCTCTGATTGATAGCTCAAATAGTTGCTGGTTAGGAGCCAAAAATGAAAAACCACAAAGATTTGGATTTTAGGGTGAAGAACTTTAACACCCCAAGAACTAAATGGACCCTGAAGTCATATCAGAAAGGGGTTTTAGCAATGTTAGGGTTTATGCTCTAAGGAGCTAAATGAATAGAGTTACCGGGTGAATAGAGTGATTAGTGTGTGAAAAACATAAACTGGAGTCCGATGTAGGATCTTGGTTTTTACCGTTGGTACTAAACCAAGTGTTTTATGTCGTGATCAATCTAATTTTTAGGGGTGGCGAAGTGAAGTCCATAATGTATATTCCATTGACCAGAAAAAATGACATGGTCAATACATCACATTTTTGTTGTTATGTGTATTAAACTTTTTTAAAACATATATATATATATATATATATATTTACTTATTAGTTAAATTTTTTAGAGTATGATAATTTTTTAATAAATTTTTTAAATTTTGTTGAGGGTCTGTCAGAAACAGTATTTTACTTTCACAAGGTAGGTTTAAGGTCTATATATACACTATCCTTTCTAGATCCCACTTGAGGGATTACACTAAATATGTTGTTGTTGTTGTAAACCTTTTAAATTTTAAATTTACGGTATTTAACATGTTTTAAAGAATAAAATCTACAAATTCTTCTCTAGTTAATTGTGAATAGCTTAAGATACTTCTTTGTTTAACTTTTGATTAAGGACACGTGAGAAGGTGCTAAGACTTGGGTGAGGAGACTCGGAATATTTCCCTATGGAGATGGGGTTGCCTCAGGGATCTGCCCTTAGCCTGTTTTTGTTTACTCTAGCGTTGGATGTGCTGACGCGACACATACAAGAAAGGGTGTCATGGTGTATGTTATTTGTTGATGACATAGTGATGATTGACGAGACGCGAGGGGTGTTTAACGCTAGGTTGGAAGTATGGCAACAGACGCTGGAGTCCAAAAGTTTTAAGTTGAGTAGGTCAAAAACTGAATACTTGGAGTGCAAGTTCAGCGACGAGAAGCATGAAGAAGAAGTGGAAGTAAAGATTGATACTCAAGTCATTCCCAAAAGTAGTTTCACGTATCTTGGGTCTATAATCCAAGGTGACAGGGAATTGACGAGGATGTTACTCACGGCATTGGAGCGGGTTGGATGAGATGGAAGCTAGCTTCAGGGGTTTTATGCGAAAGAATGTGCCATCTAGACTTAAGGGCAAGTTCTACAAGGTGGTGGTTAACCCGGTTATATTGTATGAGGCTGAGTGTGTGGCCCGTCAAGAAGTCACATGTCCAGAAGATGAGCGTAGCTGAAATGAGGATGTTGAGATGAATGTGTGGACATACCACGAAAGACAAGATTAGGAATGAAGTTATTAGGGACAAGGTGGGAGTGGCATCCGAGGAAGACAAGTTGGGGGAATCGAGGCTGCGATAGTTTGGACATGTGAGTAGGAGAGACATAGATGCCCTGATCAGGAGGTGTGAGAGGTTGAATATGGTGGGCTTGAGGAAAGGCAGGGTAGGCCAAAGAAATATTGGGAAGAGGTGATTAGGCAGGACATGACGGTGCTTCACCTAACCGAGGACATGAGTAGCGATAGTAAGGTATGGAGGTCGAGGATTAAGGTGGTGGGTTGACAGGTAATTGTGACTTCTTCCTAGGTTTACCGGTAGTACTAGTAGTATCCTTATTGTTGCTTGAGAGATACTTTCTTTTAGATTGTTAGTGTATTTGGTACTTAGCTGCCACGTCCATTGCTGTTTTTTTTTATTTGAAAACTGCTACTGAAAATTATTACTCCCTGATTGTTACTATTTGATGCTACTTTTTCTTCCCTTTTACTGGAAATTGTTGCTCTTTGATTGTTACTATTTGATGTTACTTTTTCTCTCATTTTTCCTTATTGTCTTTTGTCTTCCTCTTCCCCCTCTTCTTTCTTCCCCCTCTTTCTTCTTCTTCTTCCCTTTTCTTCCTTGCCACTTTTTTGTGAGCCGAGGTTCTAACGAAAATAGCCTCTCTACCTCTCCAAGTAGGGGTAAGGTATGCATACACACTACCCTCCCCATACTCCACGTGTGGAATTATAGCGGGTTTGTTATTGTTGTTGTTGTTTGTTAACTTTGTCATGCATACCAATTTTGAGTCTCTCAATTAAATTTAAATTTAGTGTGCTTGTTTAGGATGATATTTACTGAATCGTTTGGATAGTATATAATGAATCGTTTCATCTAGATAATTAAATTACCAGTACAAAATTAAATACAAAATCTATAGTGGAAGAGAAATTTAAAGTAAGATTAATATAAATAAAAGAATACAGTAACTATTGAATGGTGAAAATTTCTATCGAGCACACACTTTTTGGTAAGAGAAAATAGTACATAATCTAATGTCTCGCTTATTGTAGCAAGCTAAAGCAATCAATATGTAATTGGCTATTTTAAGGACCACATTTAAGATAAAGAAATAAAATTGCTTATAAGGCCATTATTTGTATAAGGATCATCAATTTTTATATAAATTTAGAAGTATTTCAAATATATCATATTTTTGAAAGGAAAAAAAAAAATAACTGACTTATTTCGGCGTGATTGAGATAAAGCTGCAATTGCCTATAAAATAGAATTTATATAAATCCTAGGCAACTCTAATGACATCAACAACATTTATAAGAAAAAAATTAATGGGATGAGGTATCTCACTGACGAAAAATAATAATAAATGCAACATCAAGTATTCAAGTAATTTAATCAAAAGAAATTAGTCAAACTACAAATTAAGCGGGATATTACAGCAACACTTTTATTTTCAGTACATTAATATTTTGCAGACGAATCTAATCTATTTTAAGAAAAGAGCATAAAGACATCATCAAACCTAATTTGTCCTAAGTAAACTTGGCTCTTATACCATTTATAAGGATTAAAAATTAAACTTTTCAAAATATAACTAAAAAATAATACTTCCATCTTTTTAATTTGTTTGTCTTAGTTGACTTGACACAAAATTTAATAAAGGGAAGAAGAGTTTTATAAATTATGGTCTTAAATATACCATAATATTTGTGTGGCTATAAAACTTTTAAAACTTGTGGTCTTAGGCCATCTCCAACCCATTCGCTCCAAATTTTTACTCCAAAATGGAGTAAACTAGCTCCAACCTTTACTCTATTTTTTACTCCAAAACGAATATTCCTTTTTAATTTTCACTTTTCACCTTTCAATTTTAGCAACATCTTGTATTTTATATTTGCACCTTTCATTTTTGGGATAGTTATATATCTTTTTATACAATTATAGCTTATAATAAATTTAACTTATAATTTTACATAAAAATAATATATGCTTGAAAATTAATTTATCAAAACTATATTCCAAAATTAAGATATAAAATTAATATTATAAAGATATTACCTAAACATAATTATGTATATATAATATGATAAATTGAAAGGATTAAATAATAATAATAATAAATAATAATAATAAGAAATAGTGATGGAGTGGATGAATAGTGTAACTCCAAATTTAGAGGAACACCGTTCACCGTCCAAAACGAAGGCAAATTCGCAGCTGGGTTGGAGCAAAACTCCTCCATTTTATTCTAAAATGGAGTTTGGAGGTAAAATGGAGGTAGGTTGGGGATGACATTAAATAAGCAATAGCATTTGTGTTGCTATAGAAGCTATAGTCATGTGTCAATCTTTTTGAAACAAATTAATAAGAACATAGTTTCAATTTTTTTTAAGTGAAGTGTATAGAAGATAACTTATTGATAATTTAGAAAAATGAAGATTTTTCTAAAGAAAATATTGAGGCTTAGTTTTGAATTTTTAGTCTTTCAAAAATTGCTTTCTGATTACAACACGAGAATCGTAGACATTGCTTTACAACTATTTACTAGTGCTTACTTAATAAGCGTTTGACTCTTGTGGCAATCGTGATTTATTGATAATGACTAAGAGCATGTTTGGCCAAGCTTTTGGGAGCTTAAAGATATTTTTTTCTCAAAAAATGTATTTTTAAAAAAAATTAAGTTGTTTGGTCTAGACGGAGAAGTACTTTTGACCGGCAGCAGAAGCAGTTTTTTTGCTTTTAGGAAGAAGCAGAAAATTCTAGCTTCTTCTAAGAAGCAGAAGCAGAAAAGTAATTTATTCAAGACAAAATTATCCCCATCATAATTTATATTTCCAAATTATGCCTTACTAATTTAAGACTTTTTTTTTCTTTTTTCTTTTTAGTTTCTACCATTCTTTTAAAATTAGAGATATCATATATAAGAATATATTATACTTTTCAAATTCTTTTCTTTGTGTAATGTCTTATAACTTTCCAAAATTTATCTTCTTCTTTTTTCACACTAAAGTAAATTATCTACGTCCTTTTTTGGATTATCAATTCTCTACCTACAAATAATTATTTATAATTTCTTCTGTTATAAACTATTAATCCCCGAATTTTTAAAATAGTTACCAAATCTAATTAGTGAAAATTACCTACAAACATGTAATAAATTTAAAATTACATTGCCTAATCTATACATTATTAAAAAAAGAAGAAAAACCCTCCACATTAAGCCAAGTGACAATCTCACAATAGGTCATTTGACAATTTAGGAGAAAGTTAGCTAGGCTAAGTAATAAATAGTTTTTTTTTTAATTAGAATTTTAAAAAGATAAATAAATTATGCATTATGTGTTGTTAATAATTAGTTACTCTTTTTGAATTTGAGTTTAAACATACTTAACGGTTTTTTTTTTTACGAAAAATAATAAATTTTTATATATTTAAAATTATTTCTATTTGACGTTCAATGTCATCTTTCAAGTTTGAGACTTAGTATCATCTTATACAACTAACATGGCTATACATAATTTCATCCGACGACATTCTTCAGCCAATAAGGTATTCAACTATTATGCTAACGAAGACATTACTGTAGAGATTGAGGAAGGAGATGAGCCTTCTGGTATTCCTTTAAAAATACAAGGCAAGTCTTCTACTAATATGTAGACGTTGTGTGATAGAATTAGAGATAAAATTATCAAGAAATATTATCATGTGTGAGTGACTTTGCTTATTATTTCATGGTGAATTATCAATATATAGTAATTTGTGAAATAGACTTCTAATTCATACTGAATCATGACAATAAGTAATTATACTAGATAATAATATATGCTTTAACTATATATGTTATACTGATTTAAATAATATGTATGTTTATTTTGTGTTTATATTTTAATAAAATAAAACAAAAAATAATAAAAGTCACTTACGATAAATATTTAAGTTTACTTTTTCTTTAAAATAATTATAAGACCTTGATACTGTCCTTTTGATAATTCGACACTCAAAATTACTTTTTAGAAAGATTGGCAAAAATATTAGAATTATCATCAAACGAACAAAATAGTACTAAAATTCAAGCATAAAAAAATTGTGTGATTTTGCATAATGTGTCATTAGCGTAACATGCCTCGATGTACTAAAATACAATCTACGAATATATAAATTATCAAGAATTAACCAGAGTGGTGCATATCCTTAGCATTAAAGCAGCACCAACAAAAGTTGTATGCAAGTAAGAAAAATACTAATGATTTTCAAAGCAAATGAAACAAGAAGTACACATAAAAGCACCATTGAGTTCCAAAGAAAACAGAAACACAAAATAAACTTATAAGAACAATAGTTTCGCAAAAACCATAAAGGTATACCAATACATAACATAGATCCTTGAAAAGCACATCAACCATAGCAAAATAAAGACCGCATATTCAAATTTATAAACTAAAGCATCAAATATTACTATGTAGCTTAAGATCAAGTCCAGAAGCTAATCAGTTTAAAGTTGGTAAAGCAACACAGTTGCGAGTCTAACTTGATAAGCAATAGAATTGTGGGTTGTGGCAAAATTCAATATTTCGTTCATTGTTAAGATCCTTCTATAGATGATTTTCTAGCCTATATGATTTTGTTAAGATTCAATAGTAAGACGTTGGTCAATCTCAAAATATTAGGCAAAACAACATAATAGGTTAGTTATGTTATGCAAGTAAAATTTTAATTGATTTTAAGTCCTAAAATTCAGGAAAATTTTCATAGAAAAATTTGATGTGATTTCAAAGTCCTAAATATTAAGAACATATTTAAATGATAAATTTTTTCCAGCGTGAACTCTATTTTTTGTAAGGGAAAAAGCAAACGATATTTCGCTAAAAACTTTCACGCTTTTAATATAGTGGAGATATAATTTTTAAACCGTTCTCATTATATCCAACATCCAAAGGTTTGTTAAATATTTAGGAGGCTCACTTTTGATAAATGTGAAAGAAAAAATATTTGAGGAATGTTCAAGGAATTTATCCCAAACATAAGGACAATATTTGTCATTTTGTTTTTCTTTTTTCTTTTTCCTTTCGCAAACTACAAACAAGCACTTCCAAATTTTGTCTGAATTCCAAAACTTCCCGATAACTCCACTTTAGCCGGAAAAACTTCTTCCGATCCGCACCCATTTGGCTACACCACAATGGAACCACAGTATAATCCTAACCGGCAGCAGCATCAGAGAACCTTCATCGGCGCCGGCGCCACCGGCGGAGGATCTTTACATATGGAAACTCCAAGACAACAACCCTCAACAACACAATTACAGTCGCAACACTCCGATAACGACCGAACAAGCAATGAACTTCGAGCATTAGATTGTAACCTTACATCCCTTTGTGATCATATTCAATTAGAAGGCTTCAATAATGGCTCATTTTCTGATGTCATTGTTCAAGCTATGGGTTCTACTTATCACCTTCATCGCTTAATCCTTTCTCGTAGTTCTTATTTCAGGTTCTTTTTTCGCCTTTTTGGGTCTCTTGTTACACCCTTTAATCCCATTCTTGGTGGGGTTTTTGTGTTTTAGTGTAATTTCACATGCATTTTGTAGTTATCAGTTAGAGAAGTATAAAACTTTCTGTATTTGTTTCTCTAATGGCTATTTTGCTGAAGGTTTGATGTTTTTGATGGGTTTTTTTTTCCTGATAATTATTAGTTAGAAAGCACAAAACTTTATCAGTAAGAGAGTGAAAAACTTTCATTCTTGGTAAGGGTTTTGTGTTTAGTATAATTTCACTTGCATTGGTAGTTATCAGTCAAAGAAGTATAAAAATATCTGTAATTTTGCTTCACTAATGGCTATTTTGCTGAAGGTTTGATGTATTTGGTGATTTTTTTCCTGATATAATTCGGTTGGCTCTCATTGGATAATTATCTGTTAGAAAAGCACAAAACTATACAAGTTAGAGAATAAAAACTTTAATTTCTTGGTGGGGTTTTTGTGTTATATTATAGATTTACTTGCATTAACAGTAGCAGTTAGAGAAGTATAAAAGTTTCTTATTTTTGTTCACTAACGGGTAGTTTCAGAAGGTTTGATGTTTTTGGTGGGTTTTCTTCTGATATAATTTGGTTTGACTCTCATTGATAATTATCAGTTAAAAGAATTTGAAACTTCTGCAGTTTTTTAGTTTAGGACTTCTATTCTCAGATTTGGGTCTCCCATTACATCCTTTAACTCCATTCTTGGTGGGGGTTCTTTCTTTTTCTTCTTTCTCTTTTTGTTTTTATATAATGATTTGGTTGGCTTGCATTGATAATTCAGCTGGAAAAATACAAAACTTTCTGTCTTTTTGCTTCATTAATGGCTATTCTGCAGAATCTGATGTTTTCTAGCTGGTTTCATAGTGGTTTCTCTCAGTATCTATTGCTGCATGCTCCCAAAAATGAATTGACACTTTCTACTAGGAGAATCACAATAAATTTTTTTCTTTTGAAATTTGAATACAACTTTTTCTGACATTCTAAAAGTACTTTTTAACAATATGTGATTTACATTACAATTACTGTAGTATCTAAATATGTAAACTTTATTTAAAAAAAAGTGATAAAAGTGATGGATCTGATTTCACACCAAAATTAGATGTGTTAACCTTCATACTCCAAGGTTGGTCATTCATTTGGGCACGGAAGGAGTAATAACTCGAGAATTGTTGCTTTGCCACCGATAAAACACTGTGGTAAAGTACTAGCTTCATATATCTATAACTGCTCTTGCACCCCGGGCACTTGTTCCAATTCAAGTTTACTCAACGTCCTCAATGTGTGTTTCTTGTAATCATCTAATTTGCAACAGCCACATGGTTAGTATTTGTAATTGAAGACGGCATGTTCTTTGGTCTCATTTATTGCATGTTTGATGACTGGCTACATACAAGATCGGAAATTCCATTCTCTTTTTTACCATCTAAAATCGAATAAAACAAAAGAAGGGCGAGATAAACAAATAAAGAGCTAACTTTCTTTATTATTATGTATGATTAGAAGGTTCCAAATTAATCGGGAACTACAATTATAAAACTTACCATCCTGACAAATTAGAGTCATGTAGATGAACCCGCACCTTTTGTATCCCTAATCACTGAACTCTATCAGTGTATACCTGCATGTAGAAGTGCCAGGTTCATTTCGTATGATGTCCTAATAAGATGCCTTACTAGTGCCTACTGGAAAGGCATCCACCTCCAAACACGAGGCTGGCAGTTTAAGTCACCAAAGGAGAAAGAGGTTCGGGGACATGGATTACCACATTAAATAGAAAAAGGATGGATTGCAAATTCTTTGGGATGACAATGAGTGGAAATAATAAACCCTCTGTAACATAGATACAAAACAGATGGTTATGCACTGACTAACTATGTATAATTATGGAAAAATAGAGGTAGACGACTAAGTAGTTCTAAAAAGCAGTGTTGGGACATTATGCGATAGAACAAGTAATCAGAAGGCTACTTTAACATCTTATAGAAGGTGGTTTCTTTAACTAAATTTGATGTTACTCAAATTTTGGTGATGTTGGGAATTCTTAGATTCAAGAAAGAACTAACAACTGCTGCATCTCAAGCTTCTATCTTTGGGCTGTCACCATCTTTATTCCTTCTCCGCTTCATTTTCAAAGAAACAAATACATGACAAAAGATTTTAGTATCAATGGGCTTAGGTCAAAGAACCATTATTGCCTCATTTACTGCTGCCCTTCTCAACCATTTTCAGACATATTACTCCTTGCACCCTGCATACCTCTATCAACTGAATCCAGTTATAAGAAAGTGAAGTTGCTTTAGTTTGGTAAACCTTTTTTTTGTAAGGGTAGTTTGGTACACCGTAAATACTCTAAATAAAATTTTTGACTGGGCTTGCACATTGTTACTATGCCTCAAAAGTATGTATATGGCTGATACATTTCTTTACTTGATTTGCCTTCATATCTGGCTGCATTTTACACAAATACTACTTGTCTTTGCATACAGGTAGTGTACCTTCTTGAACTCAACTTTATGTCTTGTTTGATGAACAGGAATATGCTTCAGGGACCATGGAAAGAAGCCAAAGCTCCAGTTTTGACCTTGACAGTGGATGATAGTAATGTCAACGGGGAGGCTATTGCAATAGCTTTAGCATATCTGTATGGACACCATCCAAAGCTTAACGATAATAATGCATTCCGTGTTCTTGCTGCTGCATCCTTTCTTGATCTTCAGGTTTGAAATGTGAAGCATATATGGCTTACTTATCAGTCCTGTGCTCTGGATAATCGCCATTGATTTAGTCTAGTAAAAGGGATGGAAACATGATTACTTTTGCAAGATGCGTTATGAAAAACTTCTGTACATTGTTTGAAGGCCAAATACATAGACAGCCCCTTAAATTTGGCACCAAATTCCATTTGCCTCAACTAACCCTGGTACCTATTAGACACTCTAACAGCCACTATAGTGTACCGATGGAACACCTGGGTCTCAATCTCTCTTAAAAATGAAACACGTGATTTGCAAGTGCGCTGACATGGAAGACGGACAAATCAATGGGTAACATGTGTCAAATAACAAAAGGAAAAAAAAAGCTTTTTCTTCGTGTTCTTCAATTGCAACCACCCAACACAGAAAAATTTGGCGACACCTCTTCAGAAACACCATCGGAAGCGACCCCTCAGCAATATGCAGCGAATGAAGCAGCTCAGTCAGACCAAAATAGATAACACAGGTCAAGATCCAGCGAGTTAGTCTGCTTCATCTGTGTTATTCAATTGCAACCACACAAAAAACAGAGATAACCGCTACAGGCCTAAGATTTAAGTTGCTTCTCTACTGACCTATATCCACATTATGCACTATCACACATTCAGTCGAAGAGTTTTAAGTAGATGAAGATTCATAAGAATGTCACTCCATCTCCTAAACCATTTATTTTATTTGGAAAACTATGTTCTAATTTGTAATTTAGTCTTTTGTTTACAGATATTTTTTCTGTTCCTTGTTAAACAAAATTCAGCTTTTCCTATAATACTCAATTAAATTGAATTAAACGTTTGTCACAAGATTTTTTTATTATTCTATGGTGGTGAGGTGTTGTGGAAAGAATGGACAATGATCTTAGCAATAGGTTTTTTTGCAGAATGAAGTCCGGGAATAAATGGAGGATGTTTGAGTCCGTGGAGGGGTTGGGATTCAGATGTTTACTTTTTGTGAGAATAGAGGGTGGAAGGAAGAAGGTGAAATTGAGATTGAAGGAAATTAAAGTAGGAAGAAGATGGAGGAACAGTTTTTGAGAGAGGAGGAGATTTTGGTGCCATGTAAGCATAATTCACGCGCCCATATATGAGTGAGAATCACTCTTTTGATATGTTAGTGATTTGTGTTTAATAGGTAGACTATAATGGTTGTTAAAGTGTCTAATAGGTACAAGGGTTAGTTGAGGTGTTCAAATGGAAAATGGTGCCAACTTTAAGGGGCTGTGTATGTATTTGGCCTTGTTTGAATGGAAATGATTTTTTGTTTATCAAATATCTGTCCTGCGTACACTTCCTGCATTATGATCATTTGCAGCAACTCTTCTAAGGATATCTTGAAATCAACTAGAGATGTTTTATTAAAAAAATTGTTTTTATTCTACTTCTTATATACCAGTTTTGCTGTATTTCTTAATTATTCTGGTCAAACTTAAGTTTTTAGTTCTTCCTGTTGTTTCATTTTAAAGTTTCTCACGAGGAAAAAGGAATCATAAACATAGCCTGGTTTTTCTTGTGAAACAGAAGTAACTGGAGTATAAAAAATGATATGAACCAATTTTATCATTTTTTCTTAATCCAATCAAAGTTCCACAGAAGTCTCAATAATTCCTAGGTTAAAGGCATGACCCAGAATGTCAAAAACACTTGAAAAATGTCCTCAATTTTGAGGATGTCGAGAGCCCTATATCAAGAGTCAAGAGTTCTAATTCTTTCCTGTTATAATTTTTGTCCAAAGTGGACATACCTCCCTCTATAGATGGTTGGATTTTTGGGAGGTTTGATGTACAATTCCATTGATCTGAGTCTGACACCATTTGGTTTTTTATCAATAGTTACTTTGATTTATCAACCAAAAAAAAAGAAAGATCTGCCTGAATTTGCTGAATGATGTGTCCAATCCTTTGCTCGATAATCAATATTCTTCCCCGGCATAACATTACAGATTTAAAATCTCATGCAGGATTTATGTGCAATATGCACAGACTTTATCATATCCGAATTGTGGACGTCAAATTTCTTAACATACCAGGTTAGATTGCTGTTCGATATTTTATACTTCATCATCCGTGCATTCATGTATTTTACTGACCACATTGTTGTGGAGGTTTAGGTGTTCGCAGAAAGCCAAGATTATGGTATGCATGGCGAACGAGTGAGAAATGCTTGCTGGGGATACCTATGTCAAAGTGGTTCCATGGAGTTGAAAGAGGTAACTAATTGAAATTAATGCTAAGATTTAAATCGGTGAATCTCGGAAGTTCCCTCTCTACTTTCTCCTTTTATTTAAATCAGCAGCTTTTGTGTTTTCTGTCTTTTCTGGTGCCATATATTACAAAGCCGAGCAGGAACTCTGTTGCACCACATGTATTTGTGTAACCGGCTTTAGTTATGGCGTATATTCAGGAGAAAATGAGTTTCTCTAGAAAAGACACTTCTGTTCCTAATTTATTGCAACTGATCAGTAAAGTCCTCTCTCAATGTGCGTGTGAGAGCTTTCAGTTATTCCAGACTCTTATGAACCTCTTTTTGATCGGAACTCATTATGAAACCTTAACTCTGTCTTTATCAAACTGCCCTTTCACTTCAAGGTGTAAAATGGTGTTTATGTGTGCAAGGGCTAAGTGGTACACGCTTTTCAACGTTGAAATTCTATCATGTAAATGCCTTCTCTCAAACATGTGATGCAACTTGGGATAGCAGTTCTATCTTGAGTTGCAATCCATGAAATGGCAATGCAAAAGATCTACAGGAGTTTATTTCCGAGCATTGCACATACACAGGGGTTCCTGCATATCTTCGGGCTCATTTCCTTTTTTAGTAGCTTTGCTAAAGCAAGTTACCTGGCTTCGAGTCCTAGCAATTGAACATAAGCATGTGAAAACTTTGCTTTGCTCTTAAGATAATCCCTGATTTCAATTCTCGTATACATGATTTTCTTTCTTATTTGGCTATGATGAAGGCCATGAGATGATAAATACTTGGTCTGTTACCCTCCTGTCAATGTCAGGTCCTTCCAAAACTTTCTGCTCCAACACTAAATGCACTACTGACCTCAGACGAGTTATGGGTCCCTACCGAAAAGAAACGGTGAGAACTGTGGCTGCTTTTTGTTTGGACTTGCTAAAGTGACATTTGAAATTTGATTTTAGCATGATAACTCTTTCTGTATCTTGGTTTTCTGCTTGCAAATTTGAGCAGGTTTGAACTAGCTTTATATACACTTCTTGCAAAAAATGCTCTTTGCAAGGCAGAACATCATGAAGAAGAAAGTCCTAGTTCTGGAGTTGGAACAAGTACAGTTTCTGATATTCCCAGAATAGTGCCAAAGAATTTAACTGAGGACAGAAGGGTGGAATCTGAACTAGGACACCTAAGCTTAAAAGATGGAATCGATGGTTGTAACACCGCTCAAAATATCTTGGTTGAGCTTGCAGATTGTGGTGTTGAATCCCTCACTGAGGTAACTAACTCTAAACAAAAGATGCAAGAATCAGCATGTCTTCAGTCAGACTCGGAGTCAAGATGCCCATGCGGCAGTGGACATCCTTCATCAAATAACTCATTCTTATACGCTGATGAAGTCAGATCATCATGTTCTTATGTTGAAATGCCCATTAGCGCTGGAGCAAGTGGATTAGGGGGCAATGGTATGGCTGTGGAGGGGCCATCTGAAGAAGATTCATGCTATCAATTGAATAACAACAGTTGGCTTTGTGGGGATCAGAGGAACTTCTCGTCAATGGGCTCATCCTGTAATTTGATGATTCCGAATGAATGGGAAAGATGCAATTTCACTCCTCTATCTTGGGGTGGTAGAACTGTGGGCCGGAGAGAAGTCAAAACTTGCCTAAAGGCTCATTCTGGAGTAAGTAGAGAAGATTATGATGCCTTTGCCAACGTTTTTGAGGGTGGCTCACTTCTATATTGTAACATGTCATTTGATGCACTTCTTAGTGTGAGAAAACAACTTGAAGAAATAGGTTTTCCTTGCAAAGCTGTGAACGACGGGTTATGGCTGCAGGTCTGTAACTATATTTTCCCCCCACTTTGATCTTTTTTATATGTTTGATAGCTGACAGAATAGTCTGCCCTTCGACATTCCTAACCATGGTAGATTTCCTATTTCCTAATTTTTATTTTTTGCTTTAAAACTGCTTGTGTATTTTGCAGATTCTCTTAAGCCAGCGGGTGCAAGAAATTGGGGCTGACACATGCAAAAATTGCTGTCTTGTGAGTATGGCATGTGCTTGTCAGCAGCCATTTGGACATTCACGTGGAACTACTGGATATTACATGCCAGAGCATGACCAGAGTAATCAATCGAACAATATAGGAAATATGTATGTCACTGACTCCCCTCACAGGGAAGGAAGTGGCATGTTTAGGCCTGTTCGTGTTCATGTTCGAGGCCCCATTGATGGGCTAGCTGGTATTGGGCGTGGAACTACGTTTGTACCTGCAGTCGCTTGGCCTCCAACTCGTTTTGTTTTCTCTCGTGTACCACTTGGTATGGGCAACCGGAACTGTCAACAGTCTCCTGCCAATGATGACCCAGAAAATAGAACAGAACAGAGTGGGGATCTTGCTGGAGATGGATTAACTGCTTTGGTTGGGCTTAGCCAAGAAGGAAGCAGTAGTGCTAATATTCATGTTGAACGGGCAGAAAGAGGATATGAGACAGAAGTGCAGAACAGACTAGTAGGATCACCAACTGTTGGCCCAAGTTCAAGCAGTATTTCCCCCCAGCTGCTAGACTCGTCTGAACATGCAATGGGAATTGAGTGGGAGAATGGAAATACTTCTATATCATTGGATATGAAAACACCTTTAAGTCACTTTCCTCCCTTTCGGTTTGGGTAAGTTATTCTTTCTGCTATGTTTGGTTTTAAAATCTTGGAAGTATTCAATTGTGTAGCTCTAGCCAGGTAATTTGTAAACCTTGAGAAGAAATTTTATGTTCACTATTCACTTTGCATTGAAGAGACAAATACAGCCAACATGCTGGAATATTGATTTCATTATAGTGTAAGATGAAGTGTAACCAGTTCACATTTGTATTAAGGTGGACTTTTCCATATCTTTTAGAAACTGCTCGTCTGATCTGTTGGTTCAGAAACAGCAAATAAAGCTTTCCATCCGTGCATATTTATGCGTGCACCTTTTCAACTCTCTGATAAAGGGCAGTCCAGTGCACTAAGCTCCCGCTATGCACGGGGTCTGGGGAAGGGCCGGACCATAAGGGTCTATTGTACGCAGCCTTACCCTGCATTTCTGCAAGAGGCTGTTTCCACGGCTTGAACCCGTGATCTCTTGGTCACATAGCAATAACTTTACCAGTTACGCCAAGGCTCCCCTTCTCAGATATTCTATAGTAATGGTGTCATGTAGAAGTCAGGGACCACATGTCAAACTTGTTTAAATCTTCAAGGAGATTCGGATCTACCATGTTCTACTCTTTAGGATTGGAACAGAAAGATGTACCTTTTCCCCCTAAAGAGATGCAATCATTTGGCACAAAAACATGTACCTTTTGCCCTTCAAGAGATGCAACCACTTGAATTTCCTGAAAATGTTTTATTACCTTTTTTTGACCAAAAAATTAACAGTTGAGACGGGGAGATTCTTATGGGCCTCTCAATGTTTCTTTCTTCAGATAATGAAATCCATCCTTAATCAATCTCTCGAATTGCAGGAATCTCAATTTTGTGATATTGGTATTGCCATAGCCAGACCTCTTTGTTTGGTGTGAATTTCCGTCTATTATGTGTGCTGAATATGGTGTCCTCTTTGTGAGAATAGAATCCTTTTGTTCTCTTTATGACCTAAAAAAGGGTGTCTACTTACACGTGAATTGCGTCACAGGGTTGAGTTTCATGATATTCTTAGGCTTAGTGATGGCCAAGTCAAACACTCTCCAGAGTTCTTTTATGCTGGTTCCTTATGGAAGGTTTGTGAATCCTTCAACCCTTTATTGCATTTCAATACTCACATCTTTCTTTGGGGAAGTGTAAACTATTTCATGTGTGCTGTTCAAGAGATTTTTGCTATTGCAACCATTAAGGAGTTAATGAATCTGGTCTTTTTGCATCCTCTAGGTTAGTGTACAGGCTTTCAGTGATGAAGACCCTCAGGGACGCCGAACACTTGGTAATATTGTATTCCTCCAAATAGTTTGCATGATGAAAATAGACCTCGTTTCTAACGTTATTGGTATGTTGTTACCTCAGGGCTATTTCTTCATCGAAGGAAGGCAGAAATAGCTGATCCAGTTAGAAAGGTGAACTTTTCCTTTGTAATTTCATGAATAAAAAGAAGTTTTTTAAGTGTGGAACAGCATGTTATTTTCTAATACTTAATCCTGATCAAAAGTCCAAAACCATTCATGAACATATATTATCGAAAGAGAAAAAAGAACCATTCATGAACAGATATATATATGTGTGTGTGTGTGTGTGTGTGTGTGTGTATGAAGTCTGGAGCTGCTAATTAATTGGAATGTTTTATACAAGTAAAATTTGATAGGTCCTTCTTCTCCTTTCCTTTCTCTCTTGTTTTTAACAAAGTTGTAAGTTAATATTGTTTTCTCTGTCCATGATGATCTTTTCTGTATTGTGTATTCAGGTGCATATGTATGTTGATTCCCGTGAAAAGGTTACTGCTAGATATCAGGTGAACTTACAAAGGCTAAGCTTCAATGCCTTTATATTGGTATCTTCTCCAGAATATCATGTTAAAAACCGCTTCTTCTTTTTTTCCTGTCAATATTTTGGTAAACCAGTTGATATGTCCTTCAAAGAGAGAAGTGATGGTGTTTGGAAGCTTCAAACAAACTGGAACTCTTCTCCCAAAAGCTCCCAAAGGATGGGGCTGGCGCTCGGCCCTGTTGTTTGATGAAGTAGCCGACCTTCTCCAAAATGGAGCATTGCGCATAGCAGCTGTTGTACAACTCATTTGATCGTTCTAAGAGGTACGCGAAAGTTCCCTGCTACTTTTTCTACTTCTAAACTTTGTCTTACAAGAAATTTTAATGCATTCACTTGCCTTTTTCAGATGCATCAACTAAATTAATGTGTCCAACTCTATAGTTACTAAAGTGTGCCAGACATTATTCTGTAACTGAAATCTTGGGGTTCATATTTATGGTCCAACTTGGTTTTTTGAATGCCAATCTTGTATCAGTTTGATTCAGAAGTTCTAGTTGAATGAAGAATATATATTATATCCATTGTACTTAGGATTTAGAGTGGAAAGGGGGAAAAGGCGGTGCTGGCAACTGCCTTTCCCTAATATATGTACATATTGATTAAAATGGCAGACTATCACCATTGGGCAATTAATACATGTAAATCCGTTTTACCCTGGTGTTTATATTGCTTACATGTGGTAGGAACTAAGTTTTTTCGCAAGGAGTTCAATGAGTTTAACTAATATTTACCGACGGTGTAATATTTTTAAGGTCATTTTTACATGTTATAACCAGTCTTATTTAGTGCAAAATTTTATCCTGGAATTATTATCCTTATAAAGTTGCAGTAGTAGTGAATCAAATCAATCAACAAACTGTCCTCAATCTCACTAAAACTAATTGGGCCGGTTATTACAAAATAACGCATTTCAATTTTTGAGATTTCTTTTCAAATTTATACTATTTGACATTAAATTTAAAGATTTAGAAACTAAATATAAATATTTAAATAATTATTCTTGAGAAATCAAGTTAAATAGTTTTTTTTTAACTCCAAATGGTAACTCTACTAATCTCTTTAACGGAACGGTAGCCTCTTTGGTCTACCAGGTACTATAGCACGAAATTACAAGGAAAATAGTCCAATTTATTTTTTGTGCAACGCCATTTGGTCGGTAAGAGGTCCAAGAAATTAATTTGACTGAATTACTTATCGTAGTGGTTAAAAAGTATATTAATATTGTAGTTGGAAGTAAATTAATTTAAAAAAGTCATGTCAAATTAGTTCATTACATAGCCGCCCTCGCGCAAATAGATATTCAGTAACAAAATGTCTCCATTTTCATGATTAAAAGAGATTTCCAACATTTCAACTGGAAAATTGGTAAAACAAATTATGTATTGATAAGTTTAAAGTAATCCCAAGAAAACAAAAGAATTTTTTTATTACGAATGACAATTGACCAGACTGCGGAACACAAATAAATATCTCTGGCACGAAATTGTGTTCAATTTGAACAATGAAAACGTGACGAAGTTTGGCACCATTTGGATTACTATCCACTTTTCTGAATCTGAAACTGTTTTATGACCAATAAAAAGAATTACTAGCTCGTGGCCTTTTCAATTCTAAGACACATAATGCTACCTACAAAAAATATAATCCATGTCTCATTTGCATTATTGCAGGTTCACGTGAGAAAGAGTGTGTTTTTGTGTAGGCAAGTGACCCTATCCAATTAGCCCCACTCAATTTATATATAATAGTGTATAATTTATGGATATGGTTAGAAAAAGTAAACAGTGAATATGGCCGACCATTGGTGTAAAAAGCCCACAAAAATAATGGAGAAACCTAATTCACAAAGTCATACTTTTAATTTAGACATTCGTTACGTGAATCAAATAACTGAATGAATAGTGTTATAAATAATTGTCTAATGGTGGATGTCTATAACTCATGGAGTAATACTCACTACTCTTCTCTATTATCTCCATAACTCTCACTACTCCAATACTTATGGAGTTATGGTTGTAACTCTCATACCTTCATAATTACCTCTCTTTGATCTTCCTCCATGATTTCAAACGTTTAATGTTATGTTTATGGCATTCTATTGTATACCTTTATGTAATACTATAAATAGAGGATGAGAAGTAATATTGTATATACTTGAAAAACACTTGATGAAATAAGATTGTTATCTCTTTCTTTTCTATCTCTTGTCTATTTCTTATTTCATATTGTTACTTTGAGCTTAGTTTCTTAACATGTTATCAGCACGAATTGCTCATTTCATGATCTTCTATGTCAGGACTATGTGAATTATAAGCAGACAATGAGATAAGTACAATAAAAAATGTCTTGGATGATAATACAAAGATAAGTTTTACATCCATCTAAAACCATTCACACTTTCATATCTTTGCATTAACTTTATGTGCAGTGTTTAGTTAATATATTTATTTTAATTATATCCAGTGAAATAAAAAACTGGAAAGGTATGTCTTTATTTGTTACATTTCTTATCGGACAAAGATAATATTCCAAGTAAGTCGCGTCGTATCATTTCTACTCCATCTTGTGGTATGGAAATTTGCTAGCACTTTTACTTTTTTTTTAACTTCAGAGCTTAGTTCCAAAGAAACGGTGAAATAATTTGTACTTCGTCTAGTACAGCCGTTATGGCCTCTTAATTTCACGAACATTTATGTGTTGATCAGAATAGTTGTTAAACTGGTCAACTCTTTCCTTGTTGTTATTTGCTGCCTTCATTGATTTCTTCATCTAATTATATGAACCGACGATTTTAAAATGAAAAGTTTTAACTATTAGAAGTAGCATGACTTTGTTGGAACTTGGCAATAGTGATATCATTATGTTCTAAACCTAGCTAACCTATTGGAATATGTAATCTGTCAAAACAAAACATCTTGCTTCTTATTAACTTTTTGAAAATTGAATATACCAAATCATTGTGATACATTATGAAGTAACAGTACAAGTAACTCTTCATTTTACGAGACATTATTTCTTGGATTGTTTCTTTCAGTTAACAGTTCTTTTTTATTTTTAAGCGCATATATATTTTCCTGTATATTTCAATATATAGACGCTTAATATTTGTTATACTCTATGGCATGACTATGGTGTAATACAACAGAAATCAATGACAAGATAGAAAACGAAAGATTGTGATGGTAAAGAAAATCCACAGATCCGGAGTGATATCCATCATGGTAAATCTAATTGATGGGTTCAAGGCTCGAGAGAGATTCTTAATGCACTTTGGCCCATTATGTTATTAGTTGAGGATCAGACGGTCGTTCAAGATCCAACGCACCGTAAGGGTAAGATATTGGATTCCGAGTCCTGATGCATCATGATTATAAGAGTTGTGTTCGAGTCTCATTGTATTTTGGCGTAACACACTATTATGAGGGTAATATATTGGGTTGAGTCCCAATGTACCATATTGATGATATAATGATGATTGAGGAAAATAATATGCTTTTGATGAGTGAGTCATGAAGCTTGTCCCACTTGATTTGCTTCATTCTTGAACTGAATGCGATAAGGATGCATAATAAGTCTGAATGAAGACAATTGTTTGACATGTGAACGTGAGTGTGCCAAAAACCGAAATAAAAGTAGTCATCATTATGATAATTGTAAAAAGGAGAACAATAAGGGTTCTCAAAATAATCCTTCAAATGTGAAGGAAATATGTATTAGTATGGTCTGTTAATACGAGACATGTTCACATGATTCCATTCCTTGAAAATGTGATTTGTGATAAGCATTGTAAATGCATACTCATTCCTGAAAGTGAAATGTGAGAATATATATGTGATACAAATTATGCATAAGAATGTGCTTATGCATGGATGAATAAATACTACAACTCACCTCTTCGGGAGGTTTGAGAGAAAGAAAGATAATGAACATTATTATGTGGTTACATGAATATGTCACCGGTCACATACATGTGGTACACTAAAAATATATTGCCATGCGTTATAAAAAGGTTATTAAAGGCAAAACTAAAGCAAATTTTTTTTTTTTTTTGCTTATGATGATTTTGACCATGATAATTATTTTGATATGATTTTTTTCGTGAAGGAGACATTCACCATATGGATGGTGAGAAAAAAGTCTTATAGTACAAAATTAATTAAGAGCTCCGGAAGAGCTAATTTGTTACTTGTCACACCTCCTTTCGTACATCCCCGAGGAGTATATAAGGGAGTTTTTCCAATTAAAGTGACATTATTCGAAATAGGATTATTTATTTATTATTTTTTAGAATCGCCACTTGGAATATTTTGATTGGTGTCCCAAGTCACCGGTTTATTTTTTAATCCCAAATCAAGGAAAATTTTGACTTTCCTTGTGAAGTCTGCGAACCAGAAATTCTGAGTAAGGAATTCTGTTAACCCGAGGGAAGGTGTTAGGCACCCTCGGATTCCGTGGTTCTAGCATGGTCGCTCAACTGTTATAATCGACTTATTATCTGATTTTAATACATGTTTCTAGCCTATGGTACATTTTATCTTTAACCGCTTTTGTTTAATTAGTAGAAAATTACAACGTTATTTAAAATGTGTCATGAACCACGTCACATAAATGCATCCGTAATCCATAACGCATTTTATTTAACGTTGAGATTTGGATTTGGGTCGCATAAATGCGCACCCGAGTTTAGGAAAGTGAATTATTAGAATAACGCACCTAAAGCAACTACGCGTTTTAACTTTTCGAGGGCCATGAAAATTCGCCGAATAGCACGCCTCGATTTTCTAAAGATTTGAATATTGATTAAAGGAGGGCCCTGCATTTTGAAAAGGGACGATCACCCACTGTTAATTCAAGTTTATACTCACGAGATTTGGTTGATTGAAGGACAAGGGTGTTGGAGTTTATAATACCACTCAGGGTTTATGATTTAGGCTCAATTTGAGCCTTTGTCACAATAAAATGGGCCCGACCACATTGGGCTGACCAAATTCCAGGTGGAACTCTTATAGGTTTGGGCCTAGAGGCCACTGAAATGGCCAGCTTAAAGTCAGGCTCGCAACCAGCCTTAGACAAAGCTGTTTTCTTAGAATTGGGCTACAAGTGTCGCCCAAACATCAAAGGAAAGGGGTAATTCAGCATATGCTCATTTGCGTAAGCTTCATCAGATCTAACATCACTTATACAATCATAGGTAGGAATAAATCAATTAAAAAAATTTCAACCAATTTGAGAAAATTAAAGTAATAATTATTAACCCACTAATTAATTACAAAACCGATGGACTAAATTGTTACGAACTCTCTAATTCAATCCTTAGACTCATGAAAATGGCTTCCCAAATTCCAAAATAATTAATTAAAACAGTATACAAATGACCTTCTCAGTGTTTCTTCATTAGATTTTCAGATGCAAATGCACAATAATCAAAATAGGAAGACATGAGATGAACACTTCCTTCTAGCTTCATTTAAACCCGAAAATATCAACTCCAATTCTGTTTCTAGCCAAATGAACTACTGTGTTTCAGCATGTCGTATATTCTATACTACAGCAGAAACAATATTAGCATGCTTTGGTAGGATAAATGATTATCAGTAGCTACTAAATCATTTTGTGAGTAGTTTCAATCAAAATTTCAGTTAAATAAACGAAACAAACAGAGAACTGATGCTAATAGAGGAGCGTAGATAAAAAGATTTGGCAAACAAACAAAGTCGTGAGGAAAACCGAACACATATTGCAACAGTAATTCAGATCTTATTACAAACCAACAAAAACTCCAAACAACGACTAACACATGATCCATTGACACTGATCAATCCAAATTTACACGTTCATAACTTCAGAGATTGATAGGAAGAGAGATTCAAACAAATTCAACCATTAAACATGCTAGATCTATAGAACTAGGCAGTAAACATCTTTAATTTCTCTCATGATTTCAATTTAAAGCTACAGAGGTGTTTGAACATACCTACACAGCAGCAAACAAGTCTTAAAATGGATAAATAAAGGCTGAGAACAGCTACAATGGAAGTTCAGCTACTAGTTGACAGAGAACAGCAGCAAACAACTAGTATCAAAGCTAGATGCACTTCGAAACCCATAAATGCAAGAGAGAATATAGCAAATCGAAACAGCTACAACTTATGAACTGTTTTGCGTGCATATGAGAGAATCATAGAGGAGTGTGGAAGAATCTGTCAGCTAAAATTTAGGAAAGAACATCTTTTTATTAACAAACTTTTAGACAGCTGTCCATTCCAGTTATTCCTTCTTCTATAACAAACTTCTGAAATTACCTCTTTTGGCCCAGCTTTATCCTAATTTTACTTGTCTTAATGCATTTTAAGACCTCTCTAGAAGCTTCTTACATAACTAATTGAGATTCTTCAGACCAATTCCCTACATTGCCCTTCAATACTTCAGTATGTACCTCTTTTGTTCTTGAATTGTTCAAGTATTTACTGCCTTAACAAAACAGACATTTTCGAACCATTAACAACGGAGTTAAATTACAGTAATTTATCAAATCTGGACTAAAACGTGAATCAAACAACTAACTGAACATGCTAACTATGCTAATGAGCGATTTATACTGAGAAATTAAGACAAAGTATAGTACTGAAAACCTAGACTAAAAGAAAGAAAGTAGAATTTTAAAAGAACTACCAAGTGAAAACATTAGAAAAAGGGAAAGAACTATACCTATTTGAGTTACTTCGGAATAATGACATTGACTCTGGTGAGCTACAGTTAAACCTCATCAAACATATATGGATTCTGGCATGCAAGAGGGACTAGTGTAGGTCGTCACAGATGAGTTGACCGGACTCCGGTTACATTTCGAAATGGGTCAAAACTAACCCGAAACGATTGCTCTTGTCAAGAGCAATCGATTCGTATGAGTTTCAAACCAAAACGAACAGAAAATCACCGTAGAAACCAACTAAATTAGTAACTAGGTTGTTTTTTTTTTTTTTTTTTTTTTTAAACTTCTTAGATCTAAAATATGTGAAGTTGTAAGGACCATTGAAGGAAATGGTTTGGGGATTAGGAATGAGGAGGCGAAGGAGACTGTGTTACGATTTGGGGTTGTTTGGAGGTTGTCCGCCGTATTCTTCAATGGAATTTGGGGGCGGCTGATTAGGGTTTTCGGCTAGGGTGTGAGAGACAATGAAATGGGGGTAGGGGTCTAAGTTCGAACACTTATATAGGCGTGGGGGGATCAGTTGTGAGCCGTTGGATCACCTGGGATCAACGGCTCAGATCAAGCTTGACCAAACGACGTCGTTTGGGTATAAGGGGGGATTGGACCTGGGCTGGTCCGGGCAACTATGTTTTGGGCTTGTCAAATTTTAAATAAAAGCCCAATTCCAAGTTCCACTTTTGTTTTTATCTCCAATTCCATTTTTTTTAATTTTCTTTTTATTTTAAAATTGAAAATCCTAATAGTTAAAAATCCTAAATTACCTAAATGTGAAATTAAGCTAACTAACTAATTATAAAGATTATAACAACACTTATTCTAAGAATTAAAGATTAAAGATTAAGAAAAATATAAAAATGAACTATTTTCGTGATTTTCCAATTTTTGTAAAACAAATAATTACTAATTTAATTCTAAAATGTAAAAACAAATCCTAAATGCAATGCATGATTTTTTTTTTTGTTGGTATTTTCATGATTTAATTAAAAAAATTAAACAAGCAAAAAAATGTAAATAATTAAAGAATCTACTAAAAATTCCTAAAATAGCGAATAATAATTAAAAAATCTATTTTTGATTTTATAGGAGTATTCGGGGTGTGGCAAAAATCACGTGCTCACGTTACTACTATGAATGAAATTGTTCATGACATTGATATTGTAGTAAGTTTCAAAAGGAAATTTTTAAGTTTCAAATATATTAGCCAAAGTGATTGACATATTGAGACTATGAATAAAAGAAAGATTGAATATCTTCATATTACTATAATCATACCGGGTAAATATAAAAGGTTACCTGATTTTTCTTTTATTTGTACTACACAAGTATAAGCATGATGATGGATCACATCCCACGAGTAAACTAGACGTTCATTGAAACAAATATTAGTTGGCATGATCGGTTGGCCATCCCGGTTCAAATATGATGCAAAAAATTAATTGAGAATTCACATTGGCATATATTGAAGAAATAGAAGATGTTTCAAGAATTTTCTTGTGCTGCTTATTCTCATGATAAACCAGCTAAGGTTGCGATTGAATCCCTTGATTTTTGGAACGAATAAAAGGTGATATATTTATGGGCCCAGTTACCTGCCATGTGGACTATTTACTATTATATGATTTTAATAGATGCATCTATTGTATGGTCACATGTGCGTTGGTTATCAAGTTGCAGTTTGGCTTTTGCAAGGTTGCTTGCTCAAATTATTAGAGCACAGTTCTAGAATGTAAATTGTGATGATAATGCTGGTTTAAATTCAAGTTGGTTTAGCAGAAATTGTACGTCTCTAACTATAGCTAAACCATTGGTTATGAGAATGAAACTCCCAAATAGAAATTTGGTATGAGATGTATTATTTAATATACAATAGCACTTGTATGCATCTAGCCAAGTTATGATCAATTCTCCCCATCACAATTGGTTCAGGGTCAAGAACCAAATAATTTTCATCTAGAAATATGGATGTGCTATATGATTTAATTATGCCACCACAATGCACAAAAATGGGTTCCCAAAGAAGGTTGGGAAATGTGTTGGTGATCCAACATTAGGGGGAGAAAATCGACAGCTGAAAAAGTGATACGTGTAATGAATTATTATGAATACATCTAGATCCTCGTATACGAAAATGTGAACTTGAAGTTCAAGTGATAATTCATTTGTAAAATATTATCAGGCGCATTTACTGACCCAGCTAAATGTCATATTTCAGCTGCTTATGCTTCAAATAGAATAACGTCCATGATGGACATAGCTCATGGCACACATGAAACGTAATAGACTAATTGGTTACAAAGATAAAACTCCTTGAAGAAGGAGAGGAGCAAATGTTCAAGATGGTCATAATAAGGAGGCAAGTGCTTTATAAGAGCACCATGACATAACACTTTATAAGACCTCATGGGAGAGGCTCAGGTACCTGAAAATAATGAGATCTCGATAAGTTATGTCTTTATTGAGTGATGATGGAACCGATGCAAAATGATCGTCGACGATGTTGTTAATATAATGTGGCGCTCAATTTTATTAATATTGACGAGGATCTTGAGCTCAAATCTGTCATAGAATATGGACAGATAAATGATTGGTCAATAAAAAATACGCAATCAAGATTGACTTCACTTGAAAAACGTGGAGTTTTGGACTGATAGTCCCAACACCTGAAAGTATAAAGCCAGTGAAGGAATAAATGTGTTCTTGTGCTAAAAGTTAAATGAAAAATCAAGTCGATAGACATAAAGCCGACTTGTGACTGACATTGATTATATGGAGACATGTTCTCCTATGGTGGATGCAGTCATTTCAGATTTTGGTCTGAAAATATATTTGAAATGAGTAAAATGAAAATCCTTGAAGGATATACATTGTTCTGAAGCATATTAAGGTTCCCGAGAAACTTAAATAAAGCTTCATCAAATCCTTATATGGATTAGAGCAATCATGGCGTACATGATTTGTTTTTGTGTCTAGTACAATTGGTGCATTAATATATCTTGCTAGAACCATAAGTATAACAATATTTTAGCGAAATATAGTTATACTCCTATGTGGATAAGTTGAAATATGATTAGTGTTATATTGCAAACGGAATCCTTGATATAGATTTATTTATTCTAACAAATACTGTCAAGATTTTGTTGGTTATGCAAATGCAGGCATTTTCTTGAAGTTCGTTCTTCAAACAATCTATTTGCATATGAAAGTACTGCCATATTATTATTCTACAAGGCAGTTAATTGTTGATACTTATTCAAGTCATGCCAAGATAAGCAACTGATAAAGTAAGTGACTCAACACACAACATACGTGTGACTTTTCTTTGAAGAGAAGATTTCAATAATATTGAAGATGATGTTGTTTGCTTATCTCAATTGAAAGAATGATATGTTGAAGGAAAACAGAATAAAACATATTTCACCAAAGTTCTTTTCAGACATGATCTTCGATAGATTGATGATACAAATGTTCAATAAATTTATTTGATTGATAATTTGGTGGATCTGTTCAATGAGTCATTACCAACCTAAACATTTGAGAAGCTGGTATACGGGATTGGAATTCGTCATTTTCGAAAAGTAAAGTGATGTTTTCATCAGGGAAAGTAAGATACACGCTGCACTCTTTTTTCCTTAGCTGAGGTTTTATCCAACTGGGTTTCCCTAGCAAGGTTTTTAACGAGACAACAAACAATGCGTTTACAAGATATATGTACTCTTTTTCCTTCACTAAGATTTTTTTCCACAGAATTTTTTCTTCGTAAGATTTTAATGAGGCACATTATCTATGGACATCCAATGAGGAGTGTTATAAATTATTGTGTAATGGTAGATGTCCATAACTCATGAAGGAGTAATACCCACTACTCTTCTCCATTATCTCCATAACTCCCACTACTCTAATACTTATGGAGTTACGGTTATAACTCCCACACTTCCATAACCTCCCCATGATCTTCCTCCATGATCTCAAATGTTTAATGTTATGTTTATGATATTCTTTTGTATACCTCTATGTAATACTATAAATAGAGAATGAGAAGTAATATTGTATATAATTGGAAAACACTTGATGAAATAAGATTGTTATCTCTTTCCTCTCTATCTCTTGTCTATTTTCTTGTTTCATATTGTTACTTTGAGCTTAGTTTCTTAACGTAATGAGATTTCTTCATTGTTTCGTGTAAGCTTAATTATAGGCCTCTAAATCATTATATAATCAGCGTATAATCCATATATACCGGTTAAGAAAAGTAAACTTTGAATCCTGGCCACTATATATATATAAAGATCCTAATATAAATAGGGTCATAACTATTAATAAGTGGCGTATCTACTGCTTCGGCAACGGGTTTTTTCGAATTTAGTATTTTTCGATGTGGGATATAGATTTTTATGTAAAAATCATAGAATTTAACAAATATTAAAGCTGAACTCCATATTTTTATAGGTACAATGAGTTTAGAGCAAAAATCTTAAAAGTCGAACCTATCAAGTTAAAATTCAGGATCTATCTCTAATAACTTTTCCCCCTGTTTCAATTTATGCGGTGCGCATTCTTTTTTTGGTCTATCCAAAAAAGAATGATACATTTTTATATTTAAAATAAATTAACTTTAACTTCTCATTTTAACAATAATGAAATAACTTATTGTCACACAAATATTTATAGCTTATTTTAGATCGCAAGTATAATGTTTTTTCTTTTTTTAAAAAAATTTCTTATTAAATTAAATTAAAATGCATCACATAAAATAAAACGAAGGAGTATATTTTTTTCTGTCTAAATTAAATTAGATGGAACCCCACGAACAAAGTTAGTAGTTAATTTTGTCTGATATTACTGTGTAGAAGAAAGTTGCAACAATTTCATATCAGAGAAAGTGACTGTGGGCATGTGGCAGCGAAAGGTTCTGTCACATGGGAAGGAAGTTTATTGGTGGAAATTTTCTAAACTAATCTACAAAGTTTTTCGAAAGCTTGTCTACTTAAATTTTGGAATATTCACAAAATTCCAAACAGAGTACAAATGTGTTTTTTTCTGGGGAAGAATACGACTGTTCAACATGTTTTTTGTGTTGCAAAAAAAAAAAAAAAAAATCCTTGGAAGTCACTTCAAAAGATTGATTGAAGGTTGTCGATCGTTTAATTTGATATGAGATAGATATACGATTGTTATACGTCAACTTGTAATAGAGTTAATTATTGATAGAATTATAAAAAATATATTTTAAATACGAAAAAATAGTGTATAATTTATATAAGGAAAAGGTTTTGCGAAAAGGTTTAATTGTACCTATCATTATACTATCAGTTTAAAAATACTCCTTCCATTAGTCAATAGCCCAAATATACCAAAAAGGAAACTAGAGTCATTTTCTTGTCTTGATCCGTTTTATTCTCGAGCAACAATAATAATAATATGTATAGTGTGTACACAAATTTTACTTTTACCTTGTGAAGATAAAGTGATTGTTTCCGAAAGACCCTCGGCTCATTCTCGACCCATTTTATTCTCAAACAGCAAACCAAGTTTAAAATGTTAATCCAATTTTTTCGGTGCAAAAGTATCCTTATCGTTTTGCTAGAGTCATTTTCTTGTCTTGGTCTATTTAGTTCTCGAGCATTAAACCAATTTTCAAATATCTTACAAATATTCCAAAAAGGAAACTAGTGACTTATATTTAACATCCAAAATGATTGTTTAATTTACTGAAAATAATATTGATAGCTTTTCAGAATCAGGGTAATTTCCATCAAATAAAAAATAACTAATTATCTTCTAAATTTAGGCTTTGTTGTTAACTTGCAAATCCAGCTTGACACTCAAATCATAGACATTCTTGCTTTTTTGGTGGAGTTTTTGGCAGTTGAATTGCCAAAAAATTTCTAAAGATTTATAATACTTACGTCTGTAAACTTAAGTACTCTCTCCGTACAAATTTCAACGCATAAACATTCGAAAACTAAGAGGATAAAAAGTTAAGATAATTATTAATTCGGATACTTCTATTTAATTTTATGTGATATAGGCAACAAAATTCTATGACCCAAATTTTAACAATATTAGAAGTTGTATCACATTTCTGAAAGACAGTATAAAAGAGCATATGTCTTCTGTTATTTATGAGTTTCATTAATTAAAATTTTAAAATTTAATACTACTTCCTCCTATCCTAAATAGTACTAGTTGTTTTTGGCAAACCAAATTTGTTTCAAAATATTAAATACTTTGAAAAGATAAATTAAGAGAGTTAAAAGGTTGTTTAACTAAATACACTTATGATTAAAACAATTAAAATGTTCTTTTTCGTAAAAGGTGTGGAAAATCTTAAAACGAATAAAATGAATTGGGGTAGTAAACAATCGTGATATAGAATGAAACCTACTTTGGGACTGTTGAAGCATTCAGTTCCTACTTATTCTGATGTAAGTGTAAGGGTAAAAATCTGCCCTAGAATATATAAGATAAGATGATATCAACAAAAAATTCTTGAGTCGTCATCTGTCAAAGTCGATCATGAAACGACGAAATTTATGGTTGAGATGTCAATAATGATCAAGATCGAACACTGTTGACAAAGCTGTAACGGCTAATTTTCGAAATAGGATATTAAAGAGAATATTCTAGTGGATATTCTCGGCACTTGTACTAGTAGGGTTTGTTAGGTAAATGTCACATATAAATAGAGAAAAGACAATGGTGTAAAAGGGACATTCATTTTTTGATAAGAACAAGCTTTTGATAAAAGATTTTCTCTCTCTTACTAAGATACAAACACTACCTTTTATCAAGATTCTTGCCCATATTATTCCACACTTTGCCATAGATCCGAGAATAATTCGAACATTCTAGGATTTGTCTGTTACTCATCACTGTCAGGAGAAACAATCATCTAGTTTATCTTTTATTGGTTGAATCACTCTTCCTATTTACTTAAATGTCATTTATTGTTATTTATTACTAGTTATCGCTACGTTATCGCTCATACTTTTTGGAACATTTAATGCATATCATTGTCAATCCACCACTAGGTCTGCCTAATACTTGTCACGTTTATGAAACTCACATCTAGAATTATTATTATTAACTAAGTTTAACCCATTATTATTTAAACTCAACTATTTTAACCAAAAGTTATATTTTTTGGTCAAACTGTAAGCTGGTATTAATTAGTAGTTGTATACATATGTGGCTCGACTATAAGGCTAGTAAGAAATTGCTTGGGGCCCCAACTTTTTGTGGCACCGTTTTTCCCTTAAAGATGTAATGTACATGTATTATTAAAAAATAATGTGTGTACATTTAAATTTAAAAAGAATTTTTGAAGCGAACGTACAATAACTATAATGTGAAGATCGCTGTAATAATTGGATAATGGAATAATTTTTAATAATTTATTTTCTTACAAGGTATGGTAGCTATTTTTTTTTTTGGCCTCATTTATATCCTAACAACTAATACGAGCCCACATTATATTTATAGTATATATTTACCTTTTTCATTCTCTCTTTTACTATTCTTATTCTCAATATTAGAAACGCTCTCAATCGGCAACTTACCGCGGCTTACAAGTTTTCTTCTTCGAAATATCAAGCATTACAACAAGCAATCATTATATTGAAGCAATGCAACACTTTTCGATATTATTATATCAACTTATCTTGCGTTATAGTTTCTTATCCTTTGATTTCTGCTACTATCTATTGTTTCTTGTACTTCGATTATCTTATTTATTTGTGATAGCTACTGCTCCTTTTTAGACTGCTTTATCATGACTTATTTGATTTCGTTACTTTCATTTTCATACTGCATTGAATTAATTGTCCTTATCTGATCTTTTTTATTTTTTTTGCCATACTTTTTCTTGAGCCGATGATCTTTCTGAAACAACATTTCCACCTCTCAAGGTAGAGGTAAGGTCTAGATACACTCTAACTCTCCAGACCCCACTTTGTGAGTTTTCACTGGTATGATGTTGTTGTATATCAACTTATCAATTTCTTAAGACGATTTTATAATTCTAACTTTATTTTATACTTTTTCATTGAAAGTTTGTTGTTGATATTTTTACTTAGAGCCTCTCTCTGAAATTTGGCTTTGGACCCTCGATCTTGTTGAGACGGCCATGGTCATATACATTATTAAAAGATCATATAAGTAATGTGTTCTTTATGAATCGCATTAAAATTTTTTTAATTCTAATATTCTAATTCATAACATCTGTTATAAAAGGAAAAATTATATTTTATATCCGCTCTAAAAAATAATAGCTAATAAAATATATATTTTTTATATATTAATATATAATATATATTTTTTGCACATAATTAGTGCACATTTTATATAGTTAGCGTATGTGATTATTTTTGGCGATCGATCAAATATATAAGTTGTTCTTTGGGGATTTTTTATTTATATTTGTATTAGAGTCCGACTAACCAAAATTAATGCTGCATAAGGCCCATTAAATTAGAAAATGCTCTCTACAAAAAACTTTTTTATTTAAAAAGTACAAATTTAAAACCTCCAATTAAGCGTGAAAGATCCATCTCACTGCAACCGTTAATAATAATTCGGCCGAATAAATCTACTAGATAGAATGAACTCTACTTTGGGATGCGTGTTGAAGCATTCAATTTCAACTTATCGTTACTGAGTAGCAATCGATTCCCATGTTTTGTAGTGATTCCTGGCCGGCTTTTGGGTCTCTTACTTTTCATGCCTAACTTGGCTAAGCTTTCAATATCTTATACGATGTTGCTTTCTTAGGTCTTTTATTTTACATATTTACAGAGGACAGATACAAAATTTTAAGTTAACATTTTCAAAATAACTCATCTCTTTTCTTGTGATAATAAAAAAAGACAGTCCGATGCACTAAGTTTCCGCTATGCGCAACCTTATCTTGTATATTTGTAAGAGAATATTTCCACGGCTCGAACCCGTAACCTCCTGGTCACATGACAACAACTTTACCACTTAAGCCAAGGCTTTCCTTCATGTGATAACAAGTAATTTAATATTTATTTTTTAAATTATTCAACTCTATAAATATAGTTAGCGTGAAATGTAATAAGCATATTTACACATACTCAAGATGAAATTATATTCATGGAAAGATAATTAATTAAATACTTTTTGCCGAAAAATTATGTACATAATACGTATAATATATATATATATATATATATATGTGTGTGTGTTAAATATCCTTACTGAAATTTGTAATTTCGCCCATATACATAGTTAGAGTGCATGCATTAGTGATGACCATGAAAATTGGTTAGATAATCATGCACGTTGCACCTTCACCATTTTTTATGGAATGATTCTTAATTTGTACACTCTTAACACTTTTAATGAATCAAAAGGATGAAAGATTTTATAACGTCACTACTTATTTTGTGATACAAGAAATATTGTTATTATATAACTTCTTACTTAAAGCAAGGCTCCGAGTGACATATACAGTATTCCTTCGGTGCAGATATTGGTCGGTTTTTCAACTGTATTGGTTCCAAATATTTAAAGTTTAAAAAATAACCCAAAGCACTATTAACTTTTTTTCCAAATTGACTCTTATAATTAATGGAGTTTTTCTAATTTATCAGGTGACACATTAAAGAAAGAGATTTGATAGTCTCGAAAAATGCCCTTAAAGAAGAAAAATGGAGTTCGCATTACTCTTCTAAGGGCATCTCCAACCCTCCCCATTTTTCTATAATGCAGCCCTATTTTGTCAAAATGTGGCTCTAATATTTTCTTATATTTGCCCCAAAAAGAGGAAATAAATAGTATTATTTCAAATTTTGAGTAACACTATTCATCGCCTTTATTACTATTTATTCT
Organism: Nicotiana obtusifolia; assembly: GCA_002018475.1. Classification (NCBI taxonomy): domain Eukaryota; kingdom Viridiplantae; phylum Streptophyta; class Magnoliopsida; order Solanales; family Solanaceae; genus Nicotiana; species Nicotiana obtusifolia. The sequence continues at coordinate 45,784 of MCJB01007358.1, forward strand.
TATTTTATTATTATTTTTATTATTTAACTATTTTAATTTATCTCTTTATATATACCTAATTATGTTTATTTAATATCTTTATAATATTAATTTTACATCTTAACTTTGGCGTATAATTTTGATATATTAATTCGTGCATTTATTATTTTTATGTAAAATTATAAGTTAATTTTATTATAAGTTATAATTGTACAAAAAATATATAATCATCTCAATAAATGAATGGTGCAAATATAAAATATTAGATGTTGCTAAAATTGAAAGGTGCGAATATAAAATATTAGATGTTGCTAAAATTAAAAAGTCAAAATTAAAAATACATTAAAATTGGAAATACAGAAATTGAAAATTCATTAAATTAAAATACATAAAAATTGAAACTACGGCAAATAGCATAATAACTTAGTAAGATCTGTGCCATTTTCAGATACACCAAAATCATTATAGTATTGAGTGAATGGGGCCGAGGATTGTTGTGGTTGTGACTGTGGAAATTGTTGTGGATCCCCATCAATAATTCTTGAAGTTGTAGCTGATTATGACCTTTGGATATGGCATGCATATTTTGGTATGCCCGGCACCAATAATGACATTAATGTTTTAGAGTCATCACGTTTGTTTTCCGATCTTGCTGCAGATATTGCTCCTCCCACCCATTATGTTATTCAAGGAAAAGAATATGATATGGGTTATTATTTAGCTGACGGTATATATCCAAAATGGTCAACCCTTGTGCAAACTATTCGTGACCCACATTCGCCCCAGAAGAAATATTTCGCGATTAAACAAGAATCATGTCGAAAAGAAATTGAACGTGCATTCGGAGTTTTACAAGCTCGTTGCAACTGTTGCAGGACCATCACGTTTTTGGAGAAAAGAAGTGATACATGATATAATAACTACATGTATTATACTGCACAACATGATAATCGAGAATGAGTGTGATCTTAATGCACCAATTCGAGATGATTGGGAATGTCCACCTCCAACGGTAGAAATAGTAGCAGATGAAAATCACCGATTTGAGCAATTTTTAGCTCGACACAAAAAATTAAGGACAAAGATGCTCATTTTGCACTTCGTAATGCATTAATAGATCATTTATGGGAGCATACTAGAGGTGGAAGTTGAATATTTATGTAATATTTAATCTGAATTTTACCATAATGTAATATGTATTTAATTATCTTGTATCTCAATGATTTTACTTATTTGAATTATCCGTTAATATATATAATCTATAATATATGCTTACAAATTATATTATTTAAATATATATGGTATAAAATAAATTTTATATTATATTACATGTGATGGATATGTAAAAAGGAAAAAAAGATAGAATTTCTTTAATAGAAATAAGAAAATAAAATTGAATAAAAAATAAATATAATATTGAAGAGAGAGAAGAATATAAAGTGGAATATTCTTTTCTGGAGTAAAAAATGGAGTAATGGTTGAAGTAGCTTTACTCCATTTTGGAGGAGAAAATGGAGGCAAGAATTGGAGATGGCCTAATGAGAAAGAAGGAATGGTGGGTCCTATGTTTTTGTTTAGTTAAAAGGGTTACAGTGTCATGACCTTTTCGAGCTGGGTATTATTTAATAAATAAGTGATTTAAAATAATATTAAATTATACACGTGGCAAATTTAAAAAATGTCATGTGGCTATTTTAAAGATCCAAATTTTACTCAAGCTGGTTTCTTTAGTTTTAGGGGTATGTTTGAAACCGAAACAAAATATTAGGGGTAATTTTAGACGAAAAGGTTAACGGAAGGTATTTTTGAACCATTTCTAATACGCTAAAGGCATTTTTGGCCCATTTTCATTTTTATTATTAAAATTATTAGTGTCTTTTTTAAGCGGTATACAAAAATTAAAAAAAGCCAGAGTTAATAAGTACGGAGATTGTATTCCTTTTTAATCAGGATGTTCTATCTGCATTCGATAAAAATCTTCTGACACATCGATTTTTAACGACTAAACCCAAAACTAATATGGAATTAGTTTTAATATGTGACGACCCGGCCAGTCGTCTCGTTGGTTACCCCTCCGTCTTCCCCATTTTTCTGTCTCATTATATTTCTTTATCTGTGTTTTATGTAATCAAGTTGATTAGTTGAGTACGGAGTGAAATTGGTAAGAAAATGAGACATTTAGTTTCTTTCGAGAAGGGTTAAATCGGAAAAGTCAACCCGATGTTGGCCTATGAGTTAGGAGCCTCGGATGTGAATTCCGATGATTCGATTAGGTTCGGGAGATGATTTATGACTTAGGAGAGTGATTGGAAATTAGTTTTGGATATTCCGTGTAGAATTAAGCTTGAATTGGTGAAGTTAGAATTTTGGCGATTTCCGGTTGATAGGCGAGATTTTGATCCGAGGGTCGGAATGGAATTCCGAAAGTTGCTGTAGCTTCGATATTTGATTTATGACTTGTGTGCAAAATTTCAGGTCATTCGTACGTGGTTTGGTCGGGTTTAGATCAAAAGAGCGATTTAGAAGATTTTGAGATCCTTAGGCTTGAATCCGATGCGAATTTGATGTTATGATGTTGATTTGAACGTTCCGAAGGTTGGAACAAGTTTTAATAATGTTATGGGACATGTTGGCGTGTTTGGTTGAAGTCCCGAGGGTCTCGAATGGATTTTGGATGGTTGATGGAGCTTAACTTTGGCATTTCAAGAATGCGTCGATGTCGTATCTTCAAGAATAAGTGGTATAATATTATGCAAATGGACTCCAAATTCAGTTTTGATTGAAGCATTTGATCCATATCAAAATTTCGGAGCCATAGCAAAAAGAATCGTCCAATTCGGACATCGTATGAGAAAGTTATGCTTATTTTCGCGTCGAGGAAAAATCTGCAGAAATGTCGCATTTTTGCCGCATTTTGACACAGAATGTCGCAAACTGAGACAGAACTTGGGGCGAGAAATGCGACCAAAAATGCGGACCGCAAAGGTGAAATACGGACCATATTTTTGGCATAGGGAATCGCATTTTTGGCATAGGGAATCGCATTTTTGACCTGACAGGGGTGTTTTAACTCGATTTTTTGACACTTTTTAAGTAGAACCCAATGCCCATCTTGTTCTATAAGACCCATTTTCGTTACCCACGAAGAGGAACACCTCCAAACACCATAGAATCACCATAAATCAACCTCAAAACCATATTCAAAGGAGATTTTCATGGACAAATTCTTAAAGGAAGAGTTTGTGTCATCTTAAACATACTTGGGGCCATAGAACTCGGATTGAAGCGAATCTTGAAGCAAATATTGGGAGATTTTCAAGAGGAATCTCGGGGTAAGTGTTCCTAACTAAATTTTTGAGGAATTACCTCAGTTCATCACTGTTTTTAGCAATTAATTGGTGATTTAAGTAGGAAAAATTGTGGGAAAACCCTAAAGCTTAGATTTGAGGGTTGGAGGTCGATCCGGTGTCGGAATTCGACAAATTTTATATGGTTGAACTCGTATCGGAATGGGTTATCACATTTTGTGGGTTTTGTACGATTACGAGAAGTGGGCCCCACTGGCAATTTTGAGTTAATTTTCGGATTTTAATCCGAAAAATTTGTAAATTCATATGGAATCAGTTTCTACTATGTGTATTGAGTGTATTAAATTATTTGTGACTAGATTTGAAGCTTTCGGACGCAAAGTTTCAAGGCAAAGGTTTGTCAGAACCTTGAATTCAGTTGCAAAGCGAGGTAAGTGTCCGTTCTAACCTTAGCTCGAGGGCTTAGAAGTCGTGTTCTATTTGTTAAATTGTTACTTTAAGTACGACGTATAGGCATGGTGACGAGTACCTCTACGTTGGTGTCAAGCATGACCGTGGGTCGTATATGGATGATTGTTTGATGTTATTGTTCTCTTGTTGAGAATTTATGATATTGTTTTGTTTCCTTACTGAAATTCTTGTGATTTGTGTGATGACTAATGAATTGGGAGCGGGTGGTACGCCTACCACAGATTTTAAGAAAATGGGGTCGAGTTGCACGCCTGCAACAGGATTTTAAGGAAATGGGGTCGAGTTGCACGCCTGGAACAGGACATAATGAAATAGGGTCGGGTGGTACGCCTACCACGAGATATAATGAAATGGGGTCGGGTGGCACGCCTGCCACAAGATATTGTGAAATGGGAGCGAGTGGTACGCCTACCACAATGATGAAATAAAATGGGGTCGGGTTGCATGCCTGCAACGAGATATAATGAATTGGGAGCGGGTGGTACGCCTACCACAGATTATAAGGAAATGGGGTCGAGTTGCACACCTGCAACAGGATTTTAAGGAAATGGGGTCGAGTTGCACGCATGCAACAGGACATAATGAAATGGGGTCAGGTGGTACGCCTACCACGAGATATAATGAAATGGGGTCGGGTGGCACGCCTGCCACAAGATATTGTGAAATGGGAGCGGGTGGTACGCCTACTTCAATGATGAAATAAAATGGGGTCGGGTTGCACGCCTGCAACGAGATATAATGAATTGGGAGCGGGTGGTACGCCTACCACAGATTATAAGGAAATGGGGTCGAGTTGCACGCCTGCAACAGGATTTTAAGGAAATGGGGTCGAGTTGCACACCTGCAACAGGATATGACAGAAAGTGAAAGTTGTCTGAAATTTTCTCTTGATTTGTGTTGGAATTTAATTTGTAGTTTCTTTACTATTCATCTATGATCTGTTGTTTTAACTGTTACCCCGAAGTATATTCCCTTTTTTTTCCACTTAATTGGTTCACTTATTTCTATCTTTCTACTGTAGATGTGTGTGTGTGTGTGTATATATATATATTGGTATATAACTGCACAGGTTTATCTGGAGTCTGGTTCTAGCCTCGTCACTACCTCGCCGGGGTTAGGCCAGGCACTTACCAGCACATGGGATCGGTTGTGCTGATACTACACTTTTCACTCTTTTGTGCAGATCCCAGTACCGCAGGCTTTGGACTGTAAGGAGCTTCCGGCTTCTGATTATCAGGCGACCTAGGGTAGTCCTGCAGGCGTCCGCGGACCTTGGAGTCTCCTGCTTTCTATTTTATCTGCTTCTTTTTTTGTAGTCCCAGAAACAGCATTTTGTTATTTCTTCAGACCCGTACTTGTAGTAAATCTTAGACAGTCTGTGAAACTGTGACACTAAATCTTGGGTAGTTATTAAGGAGATTGTATTGGCGATGTTTAAAGGCCTGAATTTTTTTTTATGTTCTGCTCATTTATTTGTAATGTTATTAACTGTTGTTCCTAAGTTGCTTTGATTTTGAGTGAAATAGTAGTTAATGATTCGGTTAATTGGCTTGCCTAGCTTTCAATAGTAGGCGCCATCACGGCTCCCTAGGGTGGGAATTCCGGGTCGTGACAAAAATCCAATTGGAAAGTGGGACCAAACCGAGTGTGAAACATCAACGACGGTTGAACCCATCAATGCAAGAGGTTGTAAAGAAAGAAATCATCAAATGGTTGGATGCCGGGGTAGTCTACCCCATTGCCGATAGTTCTTTGGTGAGCCCGGTGCAATGCGTGCCGAAAAAGGGAGGCATGACTGTGATTGAAAATGAGCAAAACGAGCTTATCCCAACAAGAACGGTAATCGGCTGGAGGGTGTGCATGGATTATCAGAAACTCAACAGTGCAACATGCAAGGACCATTTCCCTATGCCTTTTATTGATCAAATGCTTGATCGGCTAGCGGGAAGATCATTCTATTGTTTCCTTGATGGATATTCCGGCTACAATCAAATCAACATAGCATTGGAGGATCAAGAGAAGACGACATTCACTTGCCCTTATGGAACATTTGCTTTCAATCGGATGCCATTCGGTTTATGCAACGCTCCGGCCACCTTTCAAAGATGCATGATGTCCATCTTCTCCGACATGGTAGAGGATTTTCTAGAAGTATTCATGGATGATTTCTCGGTGGTAGGTGAGTCTTTTGAGCATTGTCTTAACAAACTTAAACAAGTGCTCAAAAGAGGTGAAGAAACCAACCTTGTGCTCAATTGGGAGAAATGTCACTTCATGGTGGATGAAGGCATTGTGTTGGGACATAAAATTTCAAGGCATGGCATAGAGGTTGACCGGGCAAAGATAGAGATTATTTTTAAGTTTCCTCCACCTACTTCCATTAAAGGTATTCGCAGTTTTTTAAGGCATGCCAGTTTCTATAGGCGCTTCATCAAGGATTTCTCCAAGATTGCAAATCCTATGACGTTTGAGGAACTCTTCCTACGGTTTAAGCACAAACTACTCTTATGCCTCAAAGCTTTTGAGGAGTTGAAGCAAAGGCTCACCACGGCACCTATTACTGTCACACCCGATTGGTCACTTCCTTTCGAGATTATGCATGACGCTAGTGGTGTAGCCATTGGAGTAATGCTTGGCCAACGTCACAACAAAGTTCTTCACCTAATTTACTATGCCAGTAAAACACTCAATGGGGCACAAATAAATTACACAGTGACTGAACAAGAACTTCTGGCTATTGTTTATGCTTTTGAGAAGTTCCGAGCTTATTTGATGGGTTCCAAGGTGATAGTGTACACAGATCATGCAGCTCTTCGCTATCTCATGGCAAAGAAGGATGCAAAGCCTAGGTTGATTCGATGGGTTTTGTTGCTGCAAGAGTTCGACTTTGAAGTCAAGGATCGCAAGGGGACTCAAAATCAAGTGGCGGATCATTTGTCCAGGATTGAAGAAGCAGGGAGACTAAAGGTAGATCTTGAAATCAATGATGCATTCCCGGATGAACACATATTGGCCTTAACTAATACTTTCGCTCCTTGGTATGCCGATATCGCTAACTATTTAGTTAGTGACCTTATTCCGGAAGGATTGGAGTCATATCAAAAGAAGAAGTTCTTGAGAGATTGCCGGCACTACTATTGGGATGAGCCTTTCTTGTTCCGGATTTGTGCGGATAATATTATCAGAAGGTGCGTTCCAGAGGAGGAAATGATGCAAATTCTAAAGGCATGTCATGATTCACCGGTTGGGTGTCACCATGGAGGAAATTGAACAGCGGCGAAGGTTCTTGAATGTGGTTACTATTGGCCTTCGATCTACCAGGATGCTAATCAAATGGTTAAGGCTTGTGACCAATGTCAAAGACAAGGTCCAATCTCTAAGAGGCATGAAATTCCAATGCATTTTGTAATGAAGGTTGAAATCTTCGACGTTTGGGGAATTGATTTCATGGGTCCCTTTATAAGCTCATGCAGAATGAAGTACATTTTGGTAGTTGTGGTTTACGTGTCCAAATGGGTAGAAGCAATTGCTCTACCAAACAATGAGGCGCGGAGTGTGACCACATTCTTAAAGAAGAATATTTTCACTCGGTTTGGCACTCCCAGAGCCATTCTTAGTGATGTGGAGTCTCATTTCTGCAACAAGGCTTTCAAAGTTCTCCTTGAAAAGTATGGTGTTAAGCACAAGGTAGACACCCTATCATCCACAATCAAGTGGCCAAGTGGAGGTTTCTAACCGGGAGATAAAGAATATTCTAGCAAAAATGGTTAATGCAAACAGGGCCGACTGGTCGAAGAAGCTAGATGATGCACTATGGGCATACCGCACAGCATACAAGACTCCCATTGGTACGTCTCCTTATCGATTAGTTTTTGGAAAAGCCTGCCATTTGCCTGTTGAATTAGAGCACAAGGCTATATGGGCATTAAAAAGATTGAACATGGACTAGGCAGAAGCTGCAACTTTAAGGTTAACACAACTTAACGAAATAGAGGAATCCCGTCTCCATGCTTATGAAAGTGCAGCTGTGTATAAAGAGAGAATGAAGTTTGTCCATGATAAGAAGATCCTGAAAAGAGAATTCAAGTCGGGTGACTTGGTATTACTCTTTAATTCCAGACTCAAGTTATTTCCGGGCAAGCTCAAATCGAAATGGTCTGGTCCATTCAAAGTAGTCGATGTCTCTCCCTTTGGAGCCGTAGAATTAGCATCGAAGGATGGGCTCCGAACTTTCAAAGTGAATGGCCAAAGAGTCAAGCACTACTTGGGCTCAAATGATGAAAAGCATTTGATGGAGCAGCTGGCTCTCAAAGATGGTCCGTGCCCGACCATTGAGTAAATTCAGAGGAGTCTCAACTTCATCGTGCCGCGACGTTAAATCAAGCGCTTCATGGGAGGCAACACATGTGTGGTAACATTTATTTTTGTTGTAAAATTTTTTTCAAGTTTTTGATAGATAGATTTACTCAAGCAATTTGAAGGTTATGTTAGAATGCAGGAGATTCAAAAGACCACAATATTGGGAAGGAATACCTAAAAAAGGGAAGAAAAAACACCGCGTGAAGTTTGCTGCACAAATGCGGTCGCATTTCCACTACGCGAACCGCATTCCAATCGCAAACTGAAGCAGTAAGTTTGGCTCAAATTGTTGACAAAAATGCGACAAGGTAATTAATTTTGCGGACCGAATTTCCACTATGCGGGTCGCATTTCAATCGCAAACTGAAGCAGTAAGATTGGCTCGAATTTTTGACAAAAATGCGACAAGGTAATTCATTTTGCAGACCGCATTTACAGTATGCGATCGCATTGTGCCTCGCATTGATACCCTTTCAGCAGAACCCACCGTGTAACACGTATGCGGTTGCATAGTGTGTTATGCGGTGACTTTCCCATCGCACAATGCCAGGTAAGGCGCCGCATTCTCTCATATTTTAATCCTTCAAACCACAGCAAAACAACATAAAAAAAATGAAACGAGCAGAAAAAGAAAAGACGAGAGGCAAACAGAGATACAATCGTACTAACGACGAAGACCTATTCAAAATCCCCGTACTTCTTCTACTCTTCTTCATTGGTATGTATCCCGATCTTCTCCTGGTCACTCAGATCTTCGCTGTGTTTTCGTTAGTTTTCATTCTGCAAATTTTTTATTTTTATTTTGTTGCTTATCGTAGTTGCTTGGTTGTTTCTGGGGTGATGGGTAGAGAGATCTAGGACTGCCATTGTTGGGGGGATGAACTGAATCGTGAGACCAAAGGCATTTGCGGCCCACAAAATCAAAATGTGGTTCGCATTTTGGCCGCATCCTTAAACCCTAGTCTCCTGAAGACGATGACAAATGTTGTGCCATTTGTGGTCGCATAATCACTATGCGAACCGCAAAGGCACCGCAGACTTGAACAGAACACCCTGTTAAAACCTTGACATCTATGTTTGTTTTGCGATCGCAATTCCCACTTTGCGATGGACTTTGCGATCGCATTTTTGTTATTCTTATTTGTGTTTGTGCAAGTAAATTCTGCGATGATCATGTGATTCGAATTGTGGTTTTGCGATAGCATAATCCATCGCAGACTGAGTCCCAATATTGCACAGTCAAGTTTGCGACTAGTTTGCGGTTCACATAGTGGTTATGCGACCGCAAACCATGTTGCATTCATTTACCTGTTGTTGCTTTCTTCTTTTTTCTTTTCCCTTTTGCTTACAATGTCGCTCACATTTTAACCTTATATAGATATGGCACCTCAAAAGCATGCTGCAAGGAAAAGATCACCATCCGGTCATCACACGTCACAGCCAAAACGTGTACGAACGGAACCAAATATGCCAAGCACCTCCCAGTCTGATGAGGAGGACCTCTTGCCCTCAGTCGATCTACAGGCTGAGGCTAGAAGGAAACATGGAGATGACTTCCATCTCCGATTTGGGGTCGAAGGCTCAAGAGAACTGTATAGAGAGGGACTCACCAAAAGAAAAATACTGGGTAAGAAGCAGTTGAGCGTGAATGGCCTCCAAGAACAGTACCCCCACATTCTCGACAATATAAAAGCGAGAAAATGGGAGTGCTTCACTGAGGCTCCTAAGGAGTTCAATGATTCACTGGTCCGGGAGTTCTATGCATCTTATGGAGCTTCTAGGACGGCGCACCACAAATGCAACAAAGTGTTTACTGGCATCGTACTTGTTCGAGGAAAGAATGTGTTCTGCAATAGTGAAGACATTAATGAAATATATTCCCCCGACTGGCAAATAGGCACAGCCGAGTACGATGCCAAGTAATCAAATAGAGAGAATGAGCGTGGGTGGATAGCGTCAGTCATTGCAAAAGGGACCCCTGCTTGGATAAATCCTGGAAAGAAGATATATAAGGAGGATCTCACAAGGGAGAGTCGATTTTGGCTGAGCTTCGTCACCTCCCATTTGATACCGTCCCGGAATGAAACTGATATAAGCATTGAGAAAGCTCTCCTCATTGCATGCATCATGGACGGTATCAAGATTGATGTGGGGACTTAAATCTTCCAGGAGATAGGTATCCGGGCAACGCAGCGTGCTACCTCGCTCCCATTTCCGAGTTTGATCACAGCCCTCTGTAAAGCTGTAAACGTTCCTCTAATGCAACAATCTGATAAAACCGGAAAGGAAACGAGGGACATAGACATCACACATATCAGTGATGTTGCTGCCCCACCAGAGACTCCACTCCAGGACCATGACTCCCAAACTCCTGTACCTCCCCAGGTTCTAGAGGCCTCCACTTCTGCTTCAGAGCCTACCTCTCAGTCCACCACCGGTCAGCCTTCGTTTGCACTACCAGCCCTCTCAAGGCTTGGTCTAATGGCCCAGCATGCCAATGCCAAGGTAGACCAGCTCTTGAAAACCTTGCCTAACCTTATCAAACAACCCCTGACTTCGATACAAACGTCAGTGACAGCTCTCCAACAACAACAAACATTGTTTGGGGATCGCTTACACAAGCTCGACCTCAGGGTTGAAAAGATCGAGCGAGGCGAGGTTAGGGGTTTACCTCAGCTAAGGGAGGAAGTGGCGTCTATGAAGACCGAACTCCAGAAAATGCAAAATTTGGAGTTCGACCTATCATCCCTCCTCCCCAAAGAGGGTGATCAAGGAGAAGACACGGCTGCACCAGACCTGGGCCTAGACTTCACAACTCTGATGGCAGACATTGCACCTCCGACTGCCACAATGTCCCAACCTCTAGCTCCTCTGGTACATGTTGATATCCATGATGAGGAGACATCCGGACATTCTTCAGGGTCAGAGGATGAAGAGGCAGAAGAGAAGGAGTCATGGTCCGAGGAGGATGAAGGCCCTCAAGAGAAGGGCAAGCAGATTGCTGCTCCTGCAGTGGAGGATGAGGAGCAAGCAAACATTTAGTGGGCCATACAACATTCTCTAGCAGATTTGGCCGCCCATGCAGATCCATCGGCCACTCAGCCATCAGCGGGCGAGGCTAGCAGCTCAGAGGCCCCAACTCTAGCTTCCGACCAGTCCAACATCCCTCCTTCAGCAGCAGAGGGTCAACCGGCTACTGATTCCCATAGCGCTTAGTGCGCTCCAGGGAGCCCCTTGAACTCTACTTTATATTCATATGCATTGGGGATAATGCATGCTTTCGGTTAGGGGTGGTAGCCTTATCTGTATTTTTTTTTGTCTGTATTGCTGTAATTTTGCGACATTAGTAACTGTAATATATATTAATGCTCCATGATTTCTGTACATAAGTTGTCTTTAATTAGTAAATAGTTTTCCACCTTTAGTGATTAGAAATAAAATTTCCCTTGTTTTTTCTTTGCCGAGTTCTTTTTCAAGGGTATAATAGTATAACCAGGATAGTAAAATGAAACCTGTTGACCGGGCTGGTGTAATTTTCTAGTATCAAGCATGTGTGTCTGTATATAGATCATACCCTTTTAAAAGATCAACTGTGTGAACTTGAGGCTCGCTCTGTGACTCTATATCTACCTAGAGTTATGTATTTATATATGATAAAAGCCTTGAGTTGCCAAATGTTAACTCTAGGGCTTTAAACTATGTTAACCAAACAGTTTGTGTGTCATGTGTGTGAGTTATTTATGTAGATAATTCTTGTGTTTGCCTCTGCCATCTAGAACTTGCCCAGTTGGTTTTTCGACACTTAAAATAATTACACTTAGTTGGAGAGATGATCTTAGGCATTCTTTGTTTTATTTGTGAAACCTCTTTAGCCTTTCAAGCCTACCTCTGTATAAATAATATCACTAGTGCCATATTCGAGCCTTTAACCTTTTCTTTGGCCACCTCATTACAAACCTTTCCCTTTTTGTAAAATAATTACCTCTTTTGAACCCGAACCTCCTTGAACATTAAGAATTAGGCTAAAAACCTAAGTTGGGGGTGGGGATCAAAATGGAAATGGGTAAGGTTGTGAATTGAGTGTAGGAGCATATACCTCAAAATGCTCATATGAAATTATGCACGCTCCGAGAAAAAAAATAACTATCTGTATATATTTATATAATTATGGAGTTATGAAGAAAATTAGAGAGGTATTTAAGGTGGTTCCATATTGGGAACTAGATGCCAACGCGGCTATGGGGTTTGAAAAGAAACAAAGTGTAAAAAGAAAAGAAAATGTGTTTAGTGTTCAAGGAGGATGTAGTCACTTATATCTAAATACTTATCCTACCCTTCCCTAAACCTACATTACATGCTTAAAAAGTCCTTATGTGATCTCCAACCGAGCGTTCTTAGAAGTAAGCGATGAATTAAAATAAGGGCAAGCCTATGGTATGGTATGTGGTAACACTTGAAATTCTTTTCTGAGAGTGAGTGTATTTGCGAATTAGTCCCTTTGTGTTGTCATTATAAATATTGTGAGTTTGGGACTTTCTTTCTAGTGAGGACACATGAACTGCAAGTTTGAACAGAAGTTGAATCTTTGAGTAAAACATATGTGCACTCAGCTGAGGGTAGCATTTAGTCACTTTGTCTGAGGCTCAAAGTACACAAGTTGATTAGTTTTCCTTGAATATATTGATGATTCAGGAAGGGTAAAGTATTCGAAGATGCATGCTTGAAACACTAACAACAAACACTATCCAAGGTCATTATTGTTTCATGTTTTTTAGATGGAGTCTAGAATAGGATAGTGTTGTCTTAGTTGCTTGAGGAAAAACAAGAGTTTAAGTTGGAGGTGTTGATATGCCGGAGAATTTCAGCAAATTTTGATACTAATTGCTTAGATTTTAATTTGTTTTACATGCAACTTCCTTAGGTACTTATGTAATTTTAGTGTTTTTGCAGTATAAGAAGTGTAAGGACCTAAGAGCATGGAAAAGTGTTTAAAAAGCCACATAAAGACATGGAAAGAGCAGAAAAGAAACACAAAGGTGAATATGTGAATGCAAACATCACATGCGAGCCGCAGAATTCACATCAAGATCGCAGATCAAGACAGACTTCTGGGCAAAATGTCACGTCAAGAATGCAGTCGCATATGCAATCGAATAACTGGTATGCGAGCCGCAGAATTGCACACGGAGATCGCAGACCAAAGCAGAGTCCTGGGCGAAGTTCAGAGTCAGAAGTGCGATCGCATCTGCGATTGCATAACTGGTATGCAAGCCGCAGAAGCAACCGCAAACCAAGCACGAAGTCTACTAAAGGAAGAAACCGCGATGCAAGATGCGGTCGCATTTCTACAATGCGGACCGCAAAACCATGGATGCTATGAAGGCAGACCTAGGGTTGAAATCTGCGACAGACGTGTCAAAATTGTGGACCGCATTTCTGTTATGCGACAAAAATGCAGTCTGAATTTTTGCCTCGATTTTTGGGCCTCTATAAATAGGTCTACTAGGGTTTTGTGGGGGCTATCTTGTCAGATTTTGGAGCTAATAGTACAAGGCTTGAATATTCCCATCTCTTAGAAGCTTTTGGGTCAAGGATCTTTCACTTTGTAAGCTTTATGAATATTAATATTCTTTTGATTTCAGATTTTAGAATAAGTAACTAATTTCAAACACTAAGGTTGTGGACCCTAAATGGGTGTGATGTTATTAGGTGTTTGATATTGATATATATTTAACGGTTGATTGATATTTATTTACTTCTCATTCCTTAATCATTGTTGGTGGTTGGAAACATTAACAAACGCCATTAAATTCCATCTTTGCTTGGGAAAGCGGGGTAGAATTTGGTAGAAGTAAATATCAAAGACTCAAGGCTTTAAACCTTGTTTAATAAAATCGATTAGGAATAGGTGGGTTTTTATTTGGAATAAAATGATTGTTCTTAATCTCACCTCTTTTATATTTGGAAAAATCATAAAGAGGAAATACTACCTAACTATTGGAAAATATTGGCTAGTCACTTAGACATCAATTACATATCAAAAGAATCATCCGTTTAGAAATATATCATATTGACATCAATAGCATTACATTTCATTAATGGGGACACAACCTTGGTTTCTTTAATCATATTATTCATATTCTCAATATTGCAATTAGACTTTATTTAAAACTAAGTTCAATTCATTCTTTTGTTACAATTACCTGGATAGAATTACGACTGTAGTTGAGTAATATGCTAATTAAGTAAACTTTTCACACCTATTCCCTGTGGGATTCGACCCCAACCTTGTTGGGTTATTATATTTGACATCGACCGCTTACACTATTTATTAAAGTGTAATTTGAGCGTATCATTGAACAAGTATAGTACAGTATAATAATACACACGAGGAAATGATGCAATGAAAAAATATAACAAGATAAACTACAACTGAATTTAAACCAAGAAAGGTAACAAAGAACGAATACATAATAAGAATACCAAGAAAACAATGCAAACAAAAACAAGTGAGGTAAATGAAAGATAACAACAAGAATCACAACCGAGGTACCGCCTCGTATCTCTTTTCACAATCACAATCTTTCCTTATACCGCCGCGTGAGCCTTACATTTAGATACTTTTTAAAATATTTTTTCCAAAATAGCTACATGCACTTTAGCCCACCTTATGCCGCCACGTGGCTTCAAGTAATTCCTTACTAGCAACATGCACATAAATCCCACCTTATGCCGCCGCATGCACATTAACCCCTATCCTTATACCTCCGCATGCACATCAACATCACAACAAAATTACAACTCGCACCACAAGTGCCCATATGCCACAACTTGCCAAAAGAATCAACAATACCAATGTTTTCACAACAAATAGCTCATGGCTCAACCACAATGTGTACAAGAGTCTCAACAATAGCAAACTGAAATTGAATAGCTCAACAAGAATGGTAACTAAACAATTAACAACTTTGCCTCAATGTGATCACGACTTTTACACTTTCAATACTAATAACTCAACAAGAAGCTATTCCATAGAAACAACAACTTCAAGTAAACAGTTCAACAGTCAAGGAAGTAACAGACAATAAGAAAGACAATAACTTCAACTTAAAGTGTATAAGAGCAACTAACAAGTAAAAGGTGAACAAGTGTTGACAATGTCAAATAAGGCATGTGAGGGTAGATTAATGCATGTGAGGGTAGACTAACAATGAAAATATAACATGCTATGACAATTCAATTAAAGGCATGAAAAGAGTCCAAATAGCCTAAACTGGTAAAATTCCACATATAGCCCGCGTACCCGTCGTCACCTTGCGTACACAGCTTTCATATATCACAAATAGCACAATCAACCCAAATCCTAAGGGGTAGTTCTTCCACACAAAGTTTGGCAAGATACTTACTGCAAACAAGCTAACTCAATCCACTAGTAAGCCTTTTCCCCGAACATCCAACGCCAAACAGCTCGAATATTGCAAAAACAACTTTATACTATAAATACAAACCAAGGAAACTATTCTGGATAATAAAGTTACAATCTTTAAAGAAAATAAAAAAAAATTCAACTCAAAAAGTCAACCTCGGGCCTGCATCTCGGAACCCGACCAAACTTACAAGATCCGAACATCCATTCAATAACGAGTCCAACCATACCAAAATTATTCAATTCCGACCTCAAATCGACCTTCAAATCATCAAATATAGCATAGGAAGTTTTCACAAAATTCCCCAATTTTCCAACCCAAAACACTAATTGAATGATAAAAACAATGATGGATTCATGTATAATAGTCAAATCCGAGTCAAGATCACTTATCCCGATCAACTCCTTGAAAATCTCGCCCAAAAAAGAGGTCTCTAACTCAAAAGATGAAAAATAACTCTAACCTTCGATTTGGAAATTAAATATCTGTTGTACAGTTCTTCCTCTACGCGATCGTGAAAAAGCAAACGCGATCGTGGAGAACAAATTCCACCAGCTCACAAATCCTCCTACGCGATATCGCGACTACAGTCACGAACGTGTTGACCACCGATCTTTATACGCGATCATGTTCAGTTCCATGCGAATCCCATGAGCAATGCGTGCCTTTGCACAGCCTCACCTTCCTTCTATGCGATCGCGATATATTACCCACGTTCGCAATGCACAACGTTCCAACCTTCCGCAAATGCATCCCCATTTATGCGATCACGAAGAGCAATTATTCAACTGCCAACAAAAACCCTACGCTGAGCCTTCGCAAATGCAGTGAAGGAAACTAGAAGCACATAAAACCAGTTGTCCCAATACATGCATAAAGGTTCGAACTCAATCCGAAACACACCCGGGACCCCATCCTAACATACCAACAAGTCCTAAAGTATGATACGAACTCGCTCGAAGCCTCAAATCACATCAAACAACACCAAAACCACGAATCGCACATCGGTTCAAGCCTAATGAACTAATGAACTTTCAACTTCTAAAACTAATGTAGAAACATACCAAACAAATTCCAGATGACCTCAAATTTTGCACACAAGTCATAAATGACACAACGGTCCTATTTCAATTTTCGGAACCAAAATCCAGACCTGATATCAATAAAGCCAATTCTCGGTCAAACTTCTCAATCTTCCAAAACTTCAACTTTCCAACTTTCGCCAATTCAAGCCAAAACGACCTACGAACCTCCAAATCAATATCCAAAAATATGCCTAAGTCCAAAATCACCATAAGAAGCAAGCGGAACCATCAACACTCCATTCTGGAGTCGTATATACAAAAGTCAAACTCCAGTCAACTCGTTCAACTTAAGCTTCCAACTTTAGGACTGTGTCCGAACCCCTCCGAAACTCACCTGAATCCAAACCAACTACCCCGGCAAGTCACATAACCACAATATAACATAGATAAGGCAATAAATAAGGGAACGGGGCTAAACTACTCAGTACGACTGGCCGGGTCATTATTGGGACGTCTTCAATGCAAGGCTTCGTCTCCCATAGCTACTCAGCTCCAAAATCTACCCGCAAGGTGCAGAAGTGTAGTATGAGTACAAGTGGCCCCATATACTCAATAAGTATCTTGACTAACCTTAGAGAAGTACTAACGAGGTTTTTAAGTCAAAAGATACTCATTTTATAAAGCATGTATAGCTCAAAAACATGTACATTGTAGAGAAATAATCCAAAAAGACAATTACAGAATAAGAATATCAACAGTAAAGGTGCATAACCGAGATAGAGTAATAAACAAACTCTACTGATTAGACATGTTTAACAAATACAACTTGCACCAACCCTGCCCATAAAGAGGTAAGACCTATATCATATGCGTGCTCACTACCCATACAGGACTGTAAACATGTGCCCAATATGGTCCGATTCCATATAAATTGAAAAAGGACACATTCAAGAGAACCTTTTAAGAAGCAAATACATCAATTCATGATGACAACTTTCTTATCACATCAATCCGGTACACTACCAACAACTCAACAAGACATGGATATCAACTCCACATAGGTAAATCCATCTTGTTAACCAAATCATCAAATAATAATAAAGGCCTAGATTAGCATGTTAAATGCAACATAAAATCATGTAGAAATGGATGACCAACATAAAGGATTCACATGCATATTCAAGAATGTCACCCTCGTACTCCACATTTTGTCATAATAACAATATCCACCTGTATCGCTCTGCCCTGACAATATAACAGTAACCACCGGCGCTCAGCCCTGACATAATAACAATATCCATCTGTATCACTCCGCTCTAACACAATAATAATATCCATCCATATATTTCCACCCTGATACAATAACAGTATCCATCTGTATCGCTTCGCTCTGACACAATAACAATATCCACCCGTATCGCTCCGCCCTGAAACAATAACAATATCTATCTGTATCATTCCACCCTGAAACAATAACAATATCCATCCGCACCGCTCCACCCTGACAATATAACAATAATCATAATCGCACGGCAAATGCCTTGTGCCACAATATCAATCACAATTGCACAGCAAAAACCTCCTGCCATCACCCTGATCAATCTGCCCAACATGTCCACATGTGCCACAATCATAATAATGCAAGATAACAAATTATCATCAAGAGGCCTATCCTCATAACTCATCAATAAAGTGCACAAGGATATGATAACAACTGAAATGCAGATGAGGTTCAACAGGTTAAACATAACTACAGCTATTATAGCAACCAAGTTCAAGTAGTCATACAAAGGATCACATATGTGTCACAGAGCGCACACGTTCCAATCAAGGCACAACACAAGAACAAGTACAGATGTGTGTTCATAACATACCTGTGTCACCTCCTAGGCAATTTTAGCATAAATCTCAATATTAATTCACCATGTCCAAACTGAGGCACCAATAGCCTTAACATTAGCTCTAGCCTGGCTTATTATGCTCGCGTAGTCAATTAATTGAATAATACATAGATCAAGTAGAACACACAACCAAATAAGGCATAGAGAAATCTAAAATCTACCCCGAGCATGAATACCCATGGCACATGTATATACGCTCATCACCTCATATATACGTCACCCCTGTATGTAGCAAATAATACCAATTACTAGAAATAATTCCCTCAACTAAAGCTAGGCAAGACACTTACCTCAAACAAGCCAAATCAATATTCTAAAAATACCTTCCCGTGCGAATCGACCTTTGAGTGGGTCGAATCTAGCCAAAAACAACTCAATAACATCAAATCAAGCCATAGGAATCAAACCCAAATGATAAAACTTGAATCTCTAATCAAATACTCAAAGTCAACCAAAACGTCAACACATGTCCGGATCCCGCAACTCGAGAAAACTTAAAAATCCTGAACATCCATTTGAATACGAGTCCAAATATACTAGTTTCATCCAAAACCAACTCCAAATTGGGGTTTAAATCTCCATTTTTTACTTTAGAAATTTTTTGCAAACCTCCCCCCCCCCAACCAATTTTCCTCTTATATTCACCAATCAAATGCAAAATCAAAGATAGAATCATGAATAATAATCACATCCGATTCAACAACACTTACCTAATCCAAGTGGGTAATAATCGCCTCAAAAATCGCCCCAATCCGAGATCCCGATCTCAAACTATGACCAAATAAAGCTAACCCTCGAATATAACATTCTGCCAGGCACCCTCGCATCTGTGATAAAATCATCGCATATGTGATGTTGCATCTGCGAGCCCCATCTGCATCTGCGAACTCCACCCATGCTTCCCTCCTTCACATCTGCGTAGAACCTGCCGCATCTGCAGCTCCACACGTGCGCAAAACATATCGTAGAAGCAACCAAGCATCTGCGCCACACGTTCCACAAATGCGGACTCCCAAGCCAAGTCTGCTCCTCGCATTTGAGACCAAAATCCTGCATGTGCGACCTCGCACTGCACTTATTTTTCCGTAGAAAAGACCACGTCCATACCACTTTCTTTATGCAAAGCGACATTCCTTCGGCAAAAGCGACATCGCACTTGCGACCATTCCTCCGCAGGTGCAAAACACCAGTAACAGAACTACCAAACAACATCAAAATAATCTGAAACTCATCTGAAACACAACTGAGCCCCTCGGGACCCCGTCCAAACATAGCAACCAGTCTCAAAACCACAAATCGTACTTTAATTCAAGCTCAGTGAACTAATCAAACTTTAAAAACTCATGCCGAACCAATCTAACCAACTCGGAATAACCCCAAATTTTTAAAGCAAGTCCAAAATGACCTAACGAACCTATTAGAACCGTCAACGCACGAGTCCGGAGTCGTTTACCAAAAAGTCCAACCTTGCTCAATTCTTCTAACTTAAAGCTTTCAAATCAAGAGCCATTCCTCCAAATCAATCCCGAATCACTCGAAAACAAAAACTGACCGTACATGTATGTCATAATGCATTAGATGAAGCTACTCAAAGTCTCAAACCATCGAACGGACTACCATGCTCAAAACAACTGGTCGGATCGTTACAATAATTTTCAAACAACTCTCTCTAACTCGTCATGCCAAGAATTTTTAAAGTAGACGAAGCAGCCTACTATAACCATCCCAGCCTCAAGACTCGACTCAAAAGTACCAATTTTTTCAAAACTTGCTCACTAACTAAGAGGCCAAAGAACATCACGTATCCCTCACAAATTATGTGCCCCTCACAATAATAATAGAGAGTAGCCTCACACACATAAAATTCCAGAATAATTAGGGAATGTGAATTGAAATAATTAACTCATTTTCAGAAACAAAATTCTTGTGCCACAAGAGATGTATCATAGGCTTGCACTTGGTGTAATACTCTACAAATTCAAACTCAGTCAATTAAATGATCAAATAGGCCTTAATTTGGTTGTAGTGCTGCGGGATGGGTAGGATATATTTGGATAATAGTGACTATACCTCCCTAAACACTTTAATACATACAATATCACAAATCATACTTCTTGTGTTGAACAACAACTTTCCAACCTTCAAAACAAACTAACATCAAGTTCCCATTTTTTTTAAACACAAACACAGCAAGAGTTACAACTAGCAGGAAAAAAATTTCTTTCTCGTATTCACAACAAAAACTTATAATTATCCTATTTTTTATTTTTCTCTATGATTTTCTCTTTTTCTTTATTCCCCACAAATGACTCTCACATTTCTTTTAAAGTAGTGCACATTTCTCCTTTTCAATGGTTCCACTCAAAAATACACTCAAAACCTCACTTAGCTTTTAACAAGCTCATAACAACTTCAAGTGCCCATAAGATTAAACGGTTCAAAAAGATGGTCAATTCAAATAAAAGGGTTAGGCTTGTAATACGGTTGACAAAGAAACAAGATTACAGGCTCAAAAACTAGGTTACACAACATTAGGTGGGTAAAAGACATATCATGGCTACAAAGAAACGCCTCTATCACTTCCTAGACCGAGCAAGACTACCATTTTGCTTTACACACACTCTGGACAAATTCTAGACATAAAATGACATGCACAAAATATCAACAAAAACCCCACACATATATTGGCATAACCCACTCAGAACTAGATCTATCCTGCCTCTCTCATCATTGCAATTATGCAAAATTTATCAATTTAAGGCACTTAACTAGAGTCAAGACGTGAGTCTAGGCATCATAGCTAAGGCAATCACTGGTCTCAAGATACAACAAAGTCAAGAAAATTGCCTTCAATTAGCACAATGACACAAGATTCTCTACTCATAAAAAGTTAAAAACTACTTATACCTGGTTCAAGCAAAATAACTCTCTAAAAAGAATACTGCACAAAGAAAAACCAAGGGAGAATTATTACACTACCTATAAAAACAAAGGATAAAAGATATATTTTTGAATTTTTTACTATTTTATTAGCTCAATAAAGAAAACACACAAAATAAAATAAACACATATATACATCTTCACCCTATACTTTAAATTGTGATATGTTCCCATGACGCACAAATAAAAGGCAAGGTTAAGAAAACTCCCCTGAATTTTTTCTTTCTCCAAGAACTTATGAACTGAATCCGTAATTATAAATTCATTCCTTGTTTCCACTTCTTTGAATTCTTTATGGATCTCATTAGGCTAAATTCTTTTGAGAATATCTATAAGACTTGCTCTTTTTTTTCTTTCTTCGCCTTATTTTGAGCGGTGAATTTGTCAAGACCCAAAATCCCAACCAAAGGGAGTCGTGAAGATGACGAACACCTCTTGTTGGGCAAGCCAACACTTAACAATAACAAAGAAGCAAGACTAGCAGTTAGCAACATATTAATATAGATAAAGAGTGAGAGCTCAAAAATACATAATAAGTCTAAAACCAAACATTGTCTAACTTATTCCCCAAGATTTGGTGTCACGGAGTACATGAGCTACTAAGGGTACTAAAGAAAAAGTCTGCAAGAAATACAATATTTTCTGGTACAATGGACAGTAATGGAGATAATGGAAAGGTGACTTCAAGGTGTACAGACAAGAATGCAGCTCTACCTCGAGTCTCCTGTCTGGTAACAGCTAAGCACCTCTCAGGACTGCGTTGGTACCAATGTTCGGATCTGCACAAGAAGTGCAAAAGTGTAATATGAGTACAACTGATCCAATGTACTCAGTAAGCATCGAGCCTAACATTGACGAGGTAGTGACGAGGCTATATAAGACACTTACCATATAAAGATGTACAGTTAGTAAGCAAAATAGCAAGAGAGATAACAGAAATAATAACAGGAGTAAAGGCAAAAAATAGTAAAAGGATCCAATAACAGAAGCAATAACTGTGTTTCTCGAATAGCACAACCATAACCTTTTCAACAGCTCAAATCAATAGGGAAGAAATGATATCTGTCAATAATATAGCCAAAACCCATAAGAGAAGGTTATATCACAAACTAACACCAGAATTCATAACATATACTTGTGGCACACAACCCGATTCAACACACAAAAAAACACTCTTGTGGCGGCAACCCGATTCCATGACCATGTTATTGTTGTGGCGAGAAACCTAGTCCTTATCATAACAATGTTATGGCAGCAACCCGTTCCAACCCATCAATTCATACAGATACATCCAACAAACAACCAAACATGGTGAAGGTCATCATATGATATCAAGAAGAATAGAGAAGCATAATTTATTAAGGAAAAGATGAACACGAACAAGGAGTGATGGAAATCCCATATCCAAGAGCTAATCTACCTCATATAACTCAACAAGAACCTAAACAAGGTCATTAACACGTGAATAATCAAGTGGTCACACAATTCACATAGCATAGGTGAATAAGGCATGAACAAGTAAGGTATGAAATGAGTATAGGCATGTAACAAGTAAATGCATGAAACAAGTAAAGACATGTAACAAGTAAATGCATGAAACAAGTGAAGACATGTAATAAGTAGAGGCATGAAACAAGTAAAGGCATGGGATAAGTAAAGGCATGTAGTAGGTAAAGGCATGAAATAAGTAAAGGCAAGAAATAAACTAGTTCTACCAGCATGCTTTAACCCATGACAATGCATGCACACTCGTCACATTGCATATACACCGCCCCCAGCACTTAAAACACATAGAAAATAGACCTAATTATATCTTAATTCCCTCAAATCAAGGTAAACCGTGATACTTATCTCTTTCTAGAACAAAATTAACAATCCAACACCGCTTTTCCTTTAAAACAAGCCTCCAAACCACTCGAATCTAATCAAATAATGCTCAAAAAAGTCAAAACAAGCTTAAGGAACTCTCCTAATACCAAAAAGGTCTAATATTTAATATATTTGGAAAAGCCAACAGAAAAACAACTCGAACCTACTTGGTTGAAATTCGAAATCAAGACCAATTTCTGATTACTCATTCATCCCCAAGTCCAAATATGTAATTTGTTTCGAGATCCGACCTCAAATCAAGGTTTGAATCTATGAAATATATAAAAACCCTACTCTTACTCTTTGAAATCCTAGATTTAGGGATGAAAATCAGTAGGGAATAATAAAAATTAATCAAAACAAGTTAAAGTTACTAATCCTTGAAGTTGAAAGAAAATCCTCTACAAACTCGCCTCCTCACGTAGTCTAGGTCTCGAAAAGGGAACAAAATGAGCTAATCCCGAAATCCCTTATTTTTATCCCAGCTGCATATATCGCAATTACGAACTTTTGTTGCAATTGTACCGCTTGAAAATGCAAACCATCGGTCGCAATTGCTAAGAGGCATCTGAGCCAGTAAAGTCGCAAATGCAAAACTCGCTTTGCTATTGCGAGCATCACAAATGTGATCACAGCTTTGCAATGGCGAGGTATTATTGTGAAGCGGCCTCCCCATCCCAAACTTCACAAATACAAAGTATGATTCGCAAATGTGAACCTTGCATTGCTAGCAGCTCATCGCAATTGCAATGACTATAGCACTAGCAATGGAAACATAAAAAAAATAAGCCTGGAACCAATTCAAAACTCACCGAAGCCCCTCAGGCCTCATTTCAAACATCCATACAAGTATATAAACCTCATGCAACTCGCTCGTAAGCTCAAATCATCAAAATAACATAAGAAATCAAGAATCAAGTATCAAAATTAAAAGATTTCAATGTTCATAAACTCATATTTCCAACTTTCAACTATAAGCGCCGAAACTGCCTCGGGTCACGCGGGACCCAAACCAAACATATGTTGTCGCGACGAAAAATTCCACCAGATCCGTGATGGCACCTAACATTGCTAGCTAGGCAATCCAACAACCAATATTCATAAATAAAATTCAATAACAGTACTAAATAGTCTCAAATACAGAATAATATAATTAAATAAAGTCAAAATAGCGATTCAACTGTAAACCCTCCTAAAATCTGGTGTCATCGAGTGCATGAGCTCTATAGAATATTAAATATAAAGTCTGAACAAAACAAAATACTGTTTGGAAGACTAAACAGTAAGAACATAAGATAAAGGAGGAGAATTCAAGGCCTACGAAACTGAACAGCAGTGTACCTCGAAATCTCCAAGCTAATCTGGATATAGCTCACTGGCAACCGCCACTATCAGCAACACCTTGGATCCGCACACAAAGTACGGGGTGTAGTATGAGTGCAACCGACCCTATGTACTCAATAAGTAGCAAGCCTAACATCGGGCTGAAAGCAGTGATGAGCTTTGCAAGGTCCGATGCTCACTTTTCACAACCAACAACAACAATAACAGTAGAATAATAGTATATAGGAGAAAAGCAGCTCAAATAATAGCAGGTTCAACTCTAATAGAACAAGAAGAAAATAGGCATGTTTTTCAGGAATACCAGTCGAGGCATCAGCTCTTTCTACAAAAATCACTTAGTTAGAGATTTATCAAGGTAACTTGTGATTTCAAGCTCTCATCAAATAGTGACATCCAATATCAAATAGCATGAGGAAAATACAACTCTACGCATGCATGTCAAATATAAATACCAAATCATCATTTCACAAATAAATCATAGGTATGAACAAATCTCAACACATTCATAGTGCCCGGCACAAGTACCCCTCAGTCATACTCTCAGCACTCTCCTCGCTCAATACCCATGAATTATACTCTTAGCACTCTCACGGTGCCTGGCAAAATGCCTATGGATCATCACGCGTGCACACACAGACTCAACACTGTACAGGTGCATGACATACGTCCCTCATCAAGCACATATATGACTTGTGTGCTCGCACCCATAGGTTAATACCTGACTCCGAAGGGGCGAGTCCTAGCACTAGTGTTGACGGATCTAAGTCAACGATCAATATCAATCAGCCCAATATTGGGCCTAGCGCACGCGTCACCTCACTATCAATACCACTCAGCTCAACATGGGGCCTGGCATACGCATCACCTTACTATGAATGCCAACAGGGCTCTATGGACCAAGATCAGTCATCAATCCGCTCAAGTATCCATATGCCAACATCTCACAGAAATATAATTTTGACATACCATACGGAATATACCAATGTACCACAACTCAGCTCAAACTCATTTCACGCACAAGGACACCGATAATATGTGAGATAACATATAAATTTATAGAGACAGAGATATAACACGTGGAAACAATAGTATGACTGAAAAATATGACTATGACAAAGGCAAATAGCTTAGTAAAAATAGTCCTATAATGCCTCAATAATTAATCAAATAGCCTAGACATAATTTCAAGCATGAATGATAGCTCATGTAGTCATACACATGGGGAAAACACGGTATCAACAAAGTATGATAGAAAAAAAAAGGTATATATTGGCCTAAGATCTACCTGCATCATGAATAACCATGCATATACGCTTGTCACCTCGCATATACGTCACCCCCAACATATAGAAAATATCACAGCCAACGGGAAAATTATCCTCAAACCAAGCTTAGGCAAGATATTTACCTCATCAAGGCTAGTCTTCAATCTCGAATCGCATCAAAACTTCTATCAAGCCCTCCAATCACACAAGTCCAAGCAAAACATCATCTAAGGACATCAACAATGTCATAGGAAGCGTTCCCAATCCATAAAGCTTCGATCTTTGAAAAAATTTCCAAAATTCAATTGGGCCTACGTTTTCGAAATCTGAAATTAGTACCAAAATCTTATGATCCATAACCTACCCGAGTCCAAATATATCATTAGTTTCTAAAGCCGAGTCCAAATAGGTACTCAAATCCCCAAAAATACAATCTCTTAAAACGTTGGCAGAAATCTCAAATTTCCTTTCAAAATTCTAAGTTTTAGGTGTAGAAATCGACGAGAAATCTATAGATATAACCAAATCCAAGTGGGAATTACTTACCTCTAAGGTAGTAGGGAAAATGATCTTCAAAATATCCTCTTCTCGAAGTATAAGGCTCAAAATATGAAATAATGGGTAAAATCCCAAAAATGGCAACTTAAATACACAGCCTAGCAGTCCCTTACGTGATCGCGGTAGTCCCCTCGTGATCGGGAAGGCCAAACAGACCACTAGCTCTAGTTGTGCTTCGTGAATGCGAAGCCTCCATTGTGAACGTGATGATCTACACTGCCCAGGCCCACGAACTTCATGAAAAAAATCAGCAGCATGACGAGACAAAACACACACCAAAATATGCTCACTAGTCGAATATAGTAAATTAT
The DNA here is from genome assembly GCA_002018475.1 of Nicotiana obtusifolia. NCBI lineage: Eukaryota > Viridiplantae > Streptophyta > Magnoliopsida > Solanales > Solanaceae > Nicotiana > Nicotiana obtusifolia. The sequence goes on from MCJB01007358.1 coordinate 72,541, forward strand.
AATATCGTATCCACATGGATTGGAGTTAAATAGTATTATCATAGTTTGTAGCTATATTGCTATCCAGAATGATCAACAATGGAGATTTATGTGATTTAAAATAAAATTAACTAAGAGCCTAAACTATCGAGTAATGAAAAGCAACGCAAGTATTAAGCAAAGGAAGTTATCAATTGGGAGAAGATAGGGTTGATAGGATAGGTGCAAGATAAATGTTTGGGATTAACTCTAGATAATTCACTTCTAATGTTCAAGTGAGTCTCTTGAATTCACTTGGTTATAAGTTCAATTGACTAGTAGAAACTCCTCTCTCGATTAAGTCTCAACCTCACAAGATGAACCAATTTTTAAGTACGTGAAGATATGTAAGAATTCATAGTGGATTGGTCTTTAGGAGAACCTCTCTCGATTATCCTCCTAACTAAGTTTAATCAACAATTCAACTAGCCTCTTCCAATTACTAAGAATAATCGAAGACTTCAGCCAATAAAATATAATGCACAATATTACAAGTTATGCCTCTCTCGATTACACGAACAAATGAATAGGCAGTAGTTAAAACATCCAAAATGATTAAATACATAAATACTAGAGTTAATTATACACAAACAAGTATCAATACACCAAATCCATCAAATCCTAAAGAGAACTACTCCATGGATATGGAGCAATCCATCATAACAATGTTTAAGTTAAAGGAAAACATAAAACAATCCAAACCCTTGTCTTGAGTGAGGATTGAATGATGAAATCGTTGAGCTTTTGCTTCTCCACCTCCTCCTTGGCGTACTTAGGTCTAAGATGTGTCAAAAGTCTATAAATAATGTTCTTACATTTATTTATACTAAGTAGGGTCAGGCCCAGACAAAAACAAATTTTCCTGCGCGAAATAAGACTGTGGCTCTGTAAAAAATGCACAGGTGTGCCGCATTGGCCGATGCGCCACGCGGGGCGGTTGTGGGAAAGTTCAAAGAGTTGATTTCTAACTGACAGCAGGATTTTGTACAAACACATCCGCGCCACGCGCCGCGGATGTGTTGTTTTCTCAGAGTGAATCTTTTTTGCTCGCTTTTTGATATCCAGGCTTGGTCCTTGACCCCCGAATGCGATCCCGGCTAAATTTCTTGGGCTTTTATGCAGACTTCAAAGCTCCAAATCACTCGAATTAGCTCCATAACATTTACATAGCTCGGAATCCTCCTACAAGGCATAAAATACACAATTAGTGCAAAACACTAGCGATTAAAGCTCAAACTCTATTAAAGTGCAGTAAATTGGAATGTAATAATCGACTAAAACATGAGATTATAGCCTACCATCAACACCCAACACTTAAACCATTGCTCGTCCTCGAGCAATCAAACCACACTTATAGAGACACCACCTTATTTAGCAACTCCCCTAACTCATTACACCAAGAATATTTGAAATAGACGAAGCATAGTAGCGTAACAGCCTTGCCTCAAGATTTGACTCAAAAGTACCACGCATTATTTATATCCCGCTCACTTACTCTAACACAGAGGTCAAGCATTACCTTTCCTTTATGAATCAAGTGCCCTCACAACAATAGAGAGTAGTTCCACCCACCACCAAATTTAATAATAATCAGGAACTCAAAATAGAAAGAATTCACTCACTCTCAAAAATAACATTCATATGCCACAAAAGATGAACCATAGGCTTGCACGTAGTGTACTACTCCACTAATCGAGCTCATTCAGTCAAGGATCAAGTAGGACTTTAATTGGTTGTAATATAAGCTACAGGACGGGTAGGATACATTTAGATATAAGAGTGACTATACCTCCCTAAGCACTTTAATACATACACTTTAACATTCAAAACTCCACATTTATGTCTAACCATGGCTCCACCTTCACATCCATATACATTAACTCCCTGCTTCTTTAAGCACAATTACATCAAGCTTCACCACTATCAAGGAATATTTTTCACAATCATCCAATTAACTCTTTTTCTTTTTTTTTTTCAATTCAAGTGGCTCTTATTTCTTTCAACACTATGCACCTTCTTCTTTATTTCATTAGTTCCACTCAAAAGCCAAACCAACCAACCCAAACTTGTGTCTTTTACAAAATTCAAAACAATTTTAAGTGCTTACGAGAGGTAAATGGTTCAAATAGATGTTCAATTCGAACAAATAGGTAAGGCTTGTAATGTGATTGCCAGAGAAACAGGATTATAGGCTCAACGAGGTTAACTCAGATACATAACAATTAGGTGGGTAAAAGCATATAACTGGTTCAACAAAGAAATGTCTATATCACTTCCAAGACTGAACAGAACTACCATTTCGCTTTGCAAACACACGAGGCAAGTTCTAGACATCAAATGCAATGCACAGAATAATACAAAACCTCACAAACACATGGCACATAAGTCACTCAGGATCGGACTATCAAGACACTCTAGTCAAAGCAGTTAAGCAAATTAAAGATCATACGATTTAAGGTACTTATGCAAGAGTCAAAAACTGAGCCTAATCATCACAACTAAAGTACTCACTATTCTTAAGGTATAATAAAGTCAAAAGACATTTCTTCAAATTCAATTCATAGCACAAGGTTTCCTACTTCTAAAAACAAAAATCTAACTACACCCGGTTCAAACAAAATCCATGGAAAAGAATCGCGACCCAAAAAAAACAAAGGGGGAATTATTACACTACCTAACAAAATTAAACTTTTTTGTCTTTTTCTTTCGACTTTAATCCCTCAAGAAACCTGTCGAATGATATCCATCATCGGGAAAAATCAAAAAATTTAAAATTCTTTTTTCAAGTTTTTCTAACTACTAAGAAGCACTAAAAGGCAAAACCTAACACATATACATACAACATACAATTATCCCACACACCACATTTTAAGTTGTGGCATGTCCCCATGACACACAATTAAAAAGTATAAGGTAGAGGAAACTTCCCTAAAACTCTAGTCGGGGTCTGAATCAAAGTCGGGCTCCATTCACGCGCCCGAACTAGTGCACACATCCACGCAGACAGCTTCTTCTCAGCCTTCTTGAGGTACACCCACACTTGTCTTTTTCTATCACTGGGGTCTTCTCTTTCACGCACTTCACTTTCCACTGTACACTTGCAGCTGGCTTCACTTTTTTCACTCCAGTTGATACATTCATCTCAAACATCATCGTCTCCTCACCCACTCTAAGCATGAGTTTTCTATCATGTATATCCAGTATAGCTCTCCCCGTTGCTAAAAATGGTCTTCCTAGAATGAGGGGGACCTCCTTGTTCTCCTCCATATTCACCACTATGAAATCTACAGGAAATACGAACTTATCCACCTACACCAAAACATCTTCTACTATCCCCTCGGGTGTTATAATCATTTGATCTGCCAGCTGCAAAGATATTGGCATCGACCTTATCTCTCCAATCTCCTTCTCCAGTTTCCTGTAAATAGAAAATAACATTAGATTAATTGAGCCACTAGAATCACATAAAGATTTATCAAAGTTAAGAGTACCTAAAGAGCAAGGTATCGTAAAACTCCCTGGATATCCACACTTTTATGGGAGTTTGTTTTGCAATATTGCACTGCACTACTCTATGAGCTTAACCACCTTGGTCTATTCTATCTTTCTGTTCTTCGTACGGATCTCTTTCAAGAACTTTGCATAAGCTGGCATTTGAGAACTTCAGTGAATAGCAGGTTTACCTGTCTCAGCATATCTAAAAATTTCTCAAACTGCCAGTCCAGCTTTTCTCTATAGAGTTTTTGGGGAAAGGGTAGAGCAAGCATGTGCTTGCTCACATCATCAGATTCCTCCCTTCTTGAAGTTTCCTTCTTCTACTTTTTCTCTACTCCCTTCTTACCTTTCTTCTTTTCAGTCTTTTTATCATCTTCAATTTTCAACTCCTTCCCTCTTTCTTTTTCAGGCGCAGCTTCTTCTGAATTGGAGTGGGATCTTTCAACACTTGTCCGCTTCTTAAGGTCACAGCATTTACTGTTTCTTTAGGATTCTTTTCATATCGGCTGGCAGAGTACCTGGGATTCTATCAGATAATATAGTTGCAATTTGTCCCACTTGTCTCTCCAAGTTGCACAAACCTGTCCCAAGTTCTTTGATAGCTGCCCCATGAGAATCTAATCTTTCATCAGTCTTGACAATAAATGACTTCATAAGATCTTCTAACCCAAACTGAATTAGTTGTTGAGGCTGAAACTGCGGCCTCGGCTGATTCACAAAACCAGGAGCTCCTTGAAATCTGGAGTTATCTTGTTGCCATGCATTACCCACAGGTGAACTCCATGAAAAACCGAGGTGCTTTTGACCCATTGCATTGAAGTTATAATTACCCACAGCATTAACTTCCTCCATTGAAGCTTGACACTCATGAGTAGGGTGTCCTCTTCCACATATGTCACATGCTGCATGAGGCTCATTATGTATCGAAGCTAAGGTCAGCTTCCTTATTTATTTTTCCATGCATCAAGTTGTACCTTCACAGATGTGTTAGCATCAACCTGGTGAACGCCAGTTGATCTTCATCTTTCAGCAATTTCATAGGGCCACTGATTTGCATCTTTAGACAATTTATCAAGAATAGTGACTATCTCCTCTGGAGTCTTCTTCATCAACAGACCTCCAGCTGCTTTACTCAATGTTCTTCGTGAGGTCGGTGTCAGTCTATCCCAAAAGTCCTGGAATTGCATCCAGAGTTCAATTCCGCTATGTTGACACTTTCGCACTATCTCCTTAACCTCTACCAAGCTTCAAACGCAATTTCCGTCTCATTCTGACAGAAGTTATGAATTTCTCTTCTAAACTTGCCCGTTTTAGCTGAGGAGAAATATTTATCTAGAAACTTTCTGGTCATCTCCTCCCATGTTCTAATTGATCCCTAGGGCAAGCTTCGAAGCCAGTGTTTTGCGTCATCTTTGAGAGTGAAGGGGAATGCCCTTAGATAAACTGCATCTTGTGACACACCATTATATTGGAAGGTGTTCATAATCTCCTCGAAGTCCTTTAGATGATTTTTTAGATCTTCGTTCATCTTTCCTCTGAAGATACAGCTGTTTTTGAGAGTTTGGAGCAACCTTTGCTTCAGCTCAAAATTATTGGCCGCAACTGGAGTTGGTCCCACACTTGATAAGCCTTGGTTGTAGACCGGTCTAGCATAATCACCAAGTGGTCTCCCGGCGCTTGAAGTTATGTTTCCAAACTGGTCTGCACCCAAAGGTTGATCGCGAGCAATTCCCCGAGCCTTCTCCTCTTTCATAAGCAATTTTTGCATCTCTAAGTGCTGCATCTTCAGCATCTCTTGTAGCTTTCTCTCTGAGTTGGGCTGCCTCTCTCTCAGCCAAATCAACATTATCATCATCTCCAGCCATATCTTCCTTGGTTGAGGATTGCCCAACCTTCTCTATATTCTCGGGGAGATTTCTTTCCTTTCTCAACTGTCGCAGTTGTTTCTCGATTTTGGTTCGTATGGTAACAATTCCTTACCAGAAGATCGATTCATGCACCAATCTAACCTGTAGGCTGCGCATAGTTAAAGAACACCAAACGTAAAAAGGGAAAAATAAAACAAAAAATAAAAAGAAAATTTCCTGAATTAGAAGTACCAACTATTCCAAACACTATTGATTGCCAATCCCCGGCAACCGGCAATGGCGCCAAAATTTGACGAGCGCAAAACACACACTAAAATATGCTCGCTAGTCGAATATAGTAAATTATAATATCGTATCCACAAGGATTGGAGTTAAACAGTATTATCATAGTTTGTAGCTATATTGCTATCCAGGATGATCAACAATGGAGATTTATGTGATTCAAACTAAAATTAACTAAGAGTCTAAACTATCGACTATTGACAATCAACGCAAGTATTAAGCAAAGGAAATTATCAATTGGGAAAAGATAGGGTTGATAGGATAGGTGCAAGAAAAATATATTGGATTTAACTCTAGATAATTCACTTCTAATGTTCAAGTGAGTCTCTCGAATTCACTTGGTTATTAGTTCAATTGATTAGTAGAAACGCCCCAAAATTTGACGAGCGCAAAACACACACTAAAATATGCTCGCTAGTCGAATATAGTAAATTATAATATCGTATCCACAGGGATTGGAGTTAAACAGTATTATCGTAGTTTCTAGCTATATTGCTATCCAGGATCAACAATGGAGATTTATGTGATTTAAACTAAAATTAACTAAGAGTGTAAACTATCGACTAATGACAATCAACGCAAATAAGAAAAGGAAGTTATCAATTGGGAGAAGATAGGGTTGATAGGATAGGTGCAAGATAAATGTTTGGGATTTAACTCTAGATAATTCACTTCTTATGTTCAAATGAGTCTCTCGAATTCACTTGGTTATTAATTCAATTGATTAGTAGAAACTCCTCTCTCGATTAAGTCTCAATCTCACAAGATGAACCAATTTTTAAGTACATGAAGATATGTAAGAATTCGTAGTGGATTGGTCTTTAGGAGAGCCTCTCTCGATTATCCTGCTAACTAAGTTTAATCAACAAAACTAGCCTCTTCTGATTACTAAGAAGAATTGAAGACTTCAACCAATAAAATATAATGAAACAATATCAAAAGTTATGCCTCTCTCGATTACACGAACAAGTGAATATAGATGTAGCAGTTAAAACATCCAAAACGATTCAATACATAAATATAGAGTTAATTATCCACAAACAAGCATTAATACACCAAATCCATCAAACCCTAAAGAGAACTACTCCATGAATATGGAGCAATTCATCATAACAATGTTTAAGTTAAAGGAAAACATAAGACAATCCAAACCCTTGTCTTGAGTGAGGATAGAATGATGAAATCCTTGAGCTTTTGCTTCTCCACCTCCTCCTTGGCTTACTTAGGTCTAAGATGTGCCAAAAGTCCATAAATTAACGTTTTTACATGTATTTATACTAAGTAGGGTCGGGCCCAGACAAAAACACCTTTTCCTGCGTAAAATAGGACTGTGGCTTTGTAAAAAATGCACAGGCGCGCCGCACTGGGGCGATGCGCCACGCGGGGAGATTGTGGGAAAGTTCTGAGAGTTGATTTCTGACAGACGACAGGATTTTGTACAAACCGCTCCACGCGCCGCGGATGTGTTGTTTTCTTATAGTGAATCTTTTTCGATCGCTTTTTGATATCCAAGCTTGGTCCTTGGCCCCCGAATGCGATCCCGGCTTAATTTCTTGGGCTTTTTACTCAGAATTCAAAGCTCCAAATCACTCGAATTAGCTCCATAACATTTACATAGCTTGGAATCCCCCTACAAGGCATAAAATACACAATTAGTGCGAAACACTAGCGATTAAAGCTCAAAATCTATTAAAGTGCAGTAAATTGGAATGTAATAATCAACTAAAACATGAGATTATAGCCTACCATCACAGCACCCAAAAACACCCTACGCAATCGGAGAGCTCCTGCCGCGTTCGCGAAGCTCATCAGGAAAGCACCAGAAATCTACAAAGAAATCACAACCAGAAGTGGTCTGAAACCACCTTGAAATTCACCGAGCCCCACGATACCCTGTCCAATCATAAGAACAAGTCCAAATGCATTACCCAAACTTGACCAAAGGCTAAAAACACCATACTTAACATCAAAACCAAGAATCGAAGGTCAAGATCCTTCTCTTAATTTTCAAACATTCCAACTTCGCCGAACGCGTACGAACCACACTAAGACATTCCAGATTACAACAAAACTTTTCACCAAGTTCCAATTGACAAAATGAACCCATTCCAAGTTTCGGAACAATAATCTGAACCTGATACCATAAAAGTCAATTTCGGGTCAAACTTGTGAATGCTTCAATTCTTTAAATTGCCAACTTTCAATAAATAGAGCCAAAACCTTCTAGGAACATCCAAATTCAAATCCGAATATATGGCCAAGCCCAAAATACCATACAAACCTATTGAAACCATCAAATCCCGATTCCGAGTTCGTTTACTCAAAAGTCAAACCTTGGTCAACTCTTCTAACCTAAAGCTTACGAATTTAGAATTACTCTTCCAAATCAACTTCGAACATCACGGCCAAACCAACTATACACGAAAGTCATAATGCATAATATAAAGCTACTCAAAGACTCAAACCCCCAAACGAAGTGTTAAAGCTCAAGATGATCGGTCGGGTCATTACATACGTACAAGACTTAAACATATGTTCGTCCTCAAACGTGCCAAGAGTCGTTCCAAATTTGCCGAAACACTGCATAACTCATCATACACATACCCATGGGTGATCTCACGTCACCTCAATCCATATGATCCCACTATACAATCCTGACTGAAAATTCTTCCTTCAACCTTAGCTTGCAATCCTTAGAACCAAAGTCCAACTTCTAGAGCTCCCTCTCAGATCCGATTCTTTTTTTATATATACATTGTATCAATCTCGACAAGCTGTATCAAAGCATAATTATACCCCCAAGATGTGACCACAGGATGTACCACATAACTCAAATGCACTAGCAATATCTACAACAATAGCTGCTTATTACTAAATCCGGTATCGGTAATATATCTCTTGACACATAAACCTTATTCCAACCCTTGCAATACTGCAAATGATGAAAGAAACGTGTACAAACTCATAACCTCCCGTCAAATCAATAGTCATAGAGTTCTCTCGCTCGAGAAGAACCATTGCTAGATTTTGAGCTTATTAGTTACATTCCTCTTCCAAACATACATAATACAAATCCGATAGCGTTGATTCCAAGTCCAATATCAAATATCATCAAGAACCTCATAAGACGCGATCCGTGCGCCAACAAGAAACCGCTCGAATATGATCAAAAATGGAAAGAGAACTAAAAGGGAACTACCTAACAAGTTCAATAGATACAACATTAAGAGCATAATGTTATGAATCCATCCCATAAGGAGAAACAAAATACATAGAACGAGCAAAACGAATCGTATCCAACATAACCCCATTGCGGCGTGCAAATAGATCCACACATACCGTTGCGGCATGAAACCCGATCCATATATATCAATCCAAATGGGGATACCTATCGAGCCATACCGCTTATACTCACTGAGCACATGTATAACAACATCAAGCACGTAAAGTGCATAAACATAACCATGGGGAGACGGATAGCATAATGTGCTATGAAAAAGGCCGAGCACGACTAAGGTGCAATAAGAAAATCAACATCGCAAGAGCCGTATCGCTCAATATCGTCACAATGACTAAATAGAACCATAACATGCGTGTGAGTAATCAAGTAGTCTCACATCCCATCATAGCATAAGGAAGTAACCCATGAAGCAGATCATGGCAGGAATAACATCCATTTCGCCTGACACACCCAAAGAAAATGTTGTGTTAAATGAGTAAATCCAATCCAATATAGAATACACATTCGCATTAGGCCTACTAATGGGCCTCCAAACCGATTTGGGTCCTTCCAAAATAGGTCAATAGCATTCCAAAAGTAAGCAGTGACCCCATCCACGACACATACAATCAATTGTCAAATCTTGAATACACTTCCACATTTCGCAACCATAGATATAGTTCACTTCTCAGAAATATAATCTCCAAACCGCGAGAGTACCAAAATCTCCTTACCTGATCTCTAACTCTTTCTCTCAAATGAATGACACATCACGCATACAAAATCACCAATGGGAGATACTCCAATAACAATTCGCACCAAATAGTAAAACCTAAAAATTAATAGCTACCAACCATGTGATTCATGTAGTACTAGCCAAGCATCTGCAATCAATACATAATGCATCTTCCACAAAAGCACACCCTTCTCAAGCGACAAAAAAATAGTGCTAGCATTCTCTTAAAATATGATATTTCCCACGTCGACTAGAACTCGTGACATTCCTTTTGAAGCTAAACCGCAACCTTGTTCGTGCAATCCCAATCCTATACAGCTCACCGCATCTATCGTGCTGATACGCGAAAACACGAGAATTTCCATTCTAAACTCTAAATCACGAATAGGATACGCACTCCATCGACCAAAAACCTCCCATTAAACTCAATTCAAGAGAAAATCACAACACACAACAAAATTTCCATGCCTATAGATAACATAAACTGCAAGTCGTGGTCAAAAATTTTGCAAACTCATCGGAATCCACATGCACATAACCAAGCCAGCCGAACTGCATCCCTCTATGTCACCCAAATCACAGACTACCAAACTCAACAGTATTGCCACAAAACCACTTGTAAAGCACTATAATACCAAAGGAACCGATCGTCTCTATTACCATGCTGACCCAAGCCACCGCTAAATGGACCCAACTCCTTCAGATTACTCATGGCCTGCCTTTACGGCAATGCTACTCTTCCCAAGTATACTATGGACCTCAATCAAAACTCATCCCAAGTGATCCCAACATGAAATATCGTTGTCCTAAGACTCATGAGACACTTTGTTCCCTTTTATACGTCCAGTAATACCTCCAACCCGCGTACATGTTCTGAAGAACCCTTTAATGAATATGAAGTTGTTACTTCTATCTCTCAAATACTGCCTCACAAAGCTGATAATGATACACAAATGCTCCAAGTCTCTTTCACAAACCAACACCAATCTCGAATCTTCAGTCACACATAAATTCGGAAATCCTTAGATGCCACTTATTGCATCTTAAATCCATAAGAACATTTTTGAGAGTTACCCACTCAGTCCTAGTCCCGACTCAATCATGCCAAACGATTGCTGCTCCGTCAGCACATGAATACTCCAAAAAGAAAACAATCACTCGAATCTGTCCCTTGCACGCTATCTCTACAGAAAAGTATTGAACATGAGTCCTCCCACAACCTCCATATATCACCAAGGTGAAATACAACACGCACTCAGAAAATTCCTTGCTTGAATCATCCTCGAAGTCATTCCCCTAAAATTATATCCAATCAACAAACATCTCTTAGTCCAGAGTTCATAACAACACATGACTAGGTGACCCTATCGCCGAAGGTAGACTCCCCCACTTGGCTCTAAGCCACAATCACATACCTAAGAATCCTTAATGACCGCTCCTCTTTAACTACCATGATCCCACACTATTACTCAGCTGAATTTCTCATAAGCTCATGATGCGACAACCATAATGCATCCCAAATTATCAGCCTAAATACACAGTCAACCTCGTGACAATCGTACCCCCTTCCTCAAGCGATCCAAACCCACATCATAGCACACACACTCCACTAGATAGAAGGTAAAACTCTTCATAGGAACCTCTTAAGAAATCATGCAACTGCTAACTTCCTCACAAAGATTGCCCACATGTGTGACCACATATCAATATCTTTCTATAACCTTCCATGGTACAATACTATGTAATCAATGACTCCCTTCGAGTCCACACTCGTCCACCAGCTGCAAAGATCTAATTCATTCCACCAATGAACAACTAGAAGACCCTTCAACTCATCCCCACTCGAGACGATATTGCGCACCAAGATGATAATCAAGAATTCCCAATCCCTTAGTAGCTCAAGCAAACCCTTCTCGTGAAATTCGAACCCATAAAATGTAAAAAGTCGCCACCAATATGAAATGCCCTCAATGGTCCATAATGACCTCAATTAGGATCAAACCTCCTTGAAATATGTGGCAACTCTACCACAATACCCATAACGATATGTTACTCACTTCCAGATTAGTATTGCCATCTTCCGAAGTAAACCACTCAGTCTCCGATGCTCATTCTCAACCTGCTGACAATCAAACACCGTGAAATTGTCCTAATAATGCCGCCTTGAATTATGAGACCTCTATGAAACCTAGACGAGTAGAATACCACAACTATGAGCCTCCTTAAGGATCATCTCCATCGAATCATCAACACTGGGAACGCAAATTCGGTCCTAAAGTCGCAACACACCATCCATACTAAGGACCACCTCCTTAGCACTACCTCACAACATTGTGTCCTCGAGAACGAGCAAATAAAAACCATCATACTAACAATCCTTAATGCGCTCAAATAAGGATGACTTACAACAACACAACCGAGAACTCGACTAAACTCAGAAATACCAAACCTCGCAAATCTATCAACCAAGGCCAGAACATCTATAGCCCAATTGTCTCACCTTTGGTGGAACAAATGCCAAACTCCAAATCATGAATCGGATAGTTCTTCTTATGGGGCTGCTAATACTGCAAGCATTAGCGATCACCCTACCATTCTGCACCAATACCGTATCAAGACCAATGCATCAATCATCACAATACATTGTACAAGGCTCTGCACTCGTGGGAAACACGAACACTAGGGCTATAATAGACGGCAACTCATTCAAAAATAGTAGTCTTACCTCATAACACAGGGAAAAACATCTTACACCACATCTGTATCATCATTACAACTCGTCGATGCCTAACTGACATTGAGTACTCAACATCGTGTACGGATGAATAGGACAGATTGAAGATATAGACTTGAAGCCGAGATAAAGTCACACGATACGGAATCAAGAAAGGAGAAATTTCCTAAAGCCTTATAGCCTCTCGAATATAAGTACAGATGTATGTACCAATTCATAAGACTATAATAGGACTGCTCATGACTCGTGAGACCTATGCAACCTAACACTCTAATACCAACTTGTCACGATCCAAAATTTCACTAGAGCTGTGATGGCACCTAACACTGCTTGCTAGGCAAGCCAACAACTAATATTCATAAATAAAATTCAATAACAGTACTAAATACTCTCAAATATAGAATAATATAATTAAATAAAGTCAAAATAGCAATTCAATTGCAAACCCTCCCAAAATCTAGTGTCATCGACTGCATGAGCTCTATAGAATATTAATTGCAAAGTCTGAACAAATTACAATACTCTCTGAAGACTGAATAGTAAGAACATAAGATAAAGGAGGGGACTTCAAGTCCTGCGAAACGGAACAACAGTGCTACCTCGAAATCTCCAAGCTAATCTAGATGCAGCTCACTGGCAACTGCTGCTATCAGCAACACCTTGGATCTACACACGAAGTGTGGAGTATAGAATGAGTACAACCGACCACATATACTCAATAAGTAGTAAGCCTACCTCGGACAGAAAGCAGTGACGAGCTTGGCAAGGTCTAGTGCTCACTTGCCACAGCCAACAACAATAATAACAGCAAAATAATAGCATTTAGGGGAAAAATAGCTCAAAATAGTAGGTTTAACTCTAACACAATAAGAATAAGAAGAGAAATATGCATGCTTTTCAGGAATATCAGTTAAGGCATCAGCTTTTTCTACAGAACTAACTTAGTTAGAGATTTATCAAGGTAAACTGTGATTTCAAGCTCTAAACATCAAGTGAGACATCCAATATTAAATAACATGAGGAAAATACAACTTTATGCCTGCATGTCAAATATAAATGTCAAATCAACAATTTCATAGATAAATCATTGGTACAAATAAATCTTGGTACATGCATAGTGCCTGGCATAAATACTCCTAACTCATACTCTCAGCACTCTCACGGTGCCTGGCTCAGTACCCCTGAATTATACTCTCAGCACTCTCACGGTGCCTGACAAAATGCCCATGGATCATCACACGCACACACACACACACATACTTAGCATTGGACGAGCGCTTGATATAAGTCCTTTACCAAGCACATATATGACCTGTGTGCCCGCACCCATAGGTTAATACCTGACCCCGGAGGGGCGAGTCGTGCTAATCAGATCTAAGCCAACAATCAATATAAATCATCCCTATATGGGTTCTGGCGCACGCGTCATATTACTATCAATACCACTCAGCTCAACATGGGACATGGCGTATGCGTCACCTCACTATCAATGCCAACACTGCTATAGCCCAAGATCAGTCATCAATTAGCTCAAGTTTCCATATGCCAAAATATCATAGAAACATAATTTCAACATACCATATGGAATATACCAACGTACCACACATCAACTCAAACTTGTGCCACACACAAGGATACTGACAACAAATGAGATAACATATAAAGAGTGTACAGAGACAGAGATATAACACACGGGAAAAAAATCATGACTTAAAAGTATGACTACGACTAAGGCAAATAGCTCAACATAGAAAAAATAGCCCTATCATGCCTCCAAGATTAAGCAAATAGTCTAGACATAATTTCTCACATGAATGATAGCTCATGTAGTCATACAAATGCAGAAAACACGATATCACCGAAGCATGATAACAAAACAAGGTATGTAATGGCCTAAGATCTACACGGATCATGAATAACCGTGGTCCATGCATATACGCTCGTCACCTCGATATACACCACCCCCAACATATAACAAATATCATAGCCAACGGAAAAATTATCCTCAAAACAAGCTTAGGCAAGATACTTACCTCATCCGGGCTAGTCTTCAATCTCGAATAGCGTCAAAACCTCGATCTAGCCATCTGATCGCACAAATCCAGGCCAAACATTATCCGAGAAAGTGAACAATGCCATAAAAAGTGAACCCATCCATGAAGCTTCGATCTTTAAAGAAATTTGTAAAAGTCAACCGGGACCCATGTGCCTGAAATCCGAAAACCAATACCAAAATACGATGACCCATATCCTACCGAGTGTAAATATGTAATTATTTTTCAAAATCTTGTCCAAATCGCTATTCAAATCCCCAAAATATACTCTTTTAAAGTATAAGCAAAACCCCAAATTTCCTTTCAAAATTTCAAGTTTTAAGTGTAGAAATCCATACGTAATCTATATATATAACTATATCCAAGTGGAAATCACTTACCTCCAAGGTAGTAGGTGAAATTGCTCTTCAAAATCTCCTCTTCTCGAAGTCTAGGGCCCAAAATATAAAATAATGGGTAAAATCCCAAAAATGACAACTTAAATACACTGCGCAGCAATACCCTACGCGATTGTGCCAATCCCCTTGCGATCGTGTAAGTCAAATAGCCTCCAGCTCCAGCTGTGCTCCGCGAACGCGTAGCCTTTACTGCGAAAGTGATGATCTACGCAACCCAAGTCTATGCGAACATGACGCTGCCCACACGAACGCGAAGGCCAAAGCCCCACCTGACACCACAACTCCCAAACGTGATGCCATCATGCGCACGCGATGCTTCTTGCCCCAACACTATGCGAATGCGGACCCATTACCGCGAACACGATAGACAAAATCAGCAGCACCCAAACACACCCTACGCGATAGCGGAGCTCCTGCCATGATTTTGAAGCTCATCAGGAAAGCACCAGAAATCAACAATGAAACCACAACCCAAAGTGCTATGAAAACCAACCCGAAACTCACTTGAGCCCCACGAGATCCCTTGTCCAATCATACCAACAAGTTCAAATATATTATTCAAACTTGTCCAAAGGCTCAAAATGCCACAATTAACATCAAAACCAAGAATCGAAGGTCATGATCATTCTCTTAACTTTCAAACATCCTAACTTTGTCGAACGCGTTCGAACCACACTAAGACATTCCGGATTACAATCAAAATTTGCACACAAGTTCCAATTTACAAAATGAACATATTTCAAGTTCCGGAACAATAATCCAAACCTGATATCATCAAAGTCAACTTCCGGTCAAACTTATAAACTCTTCAAATTGCCAACTTTCGATAAATAGAGCCAAAACCTTCTAAGAACATTCAAATTCAAATCCAAACATACTCCCAAGTACAAAATCACCATAAGTACCTATTGAAACCTTGATCAACACTTCCAACTTAAAGCTTCTGAATTGAGAATTACTCATCTAAATCAACTCTGAACCTCTTGAAACTCAAAACTAACTATACACGCAAGTCATAATGCATAATATGAAGCTACCCAAAGTCTCAAACCCTCGAACGAAGTGCTAAAGCTCAAAACGACCGGTCAGATTTTTACATACGTACAAGTCCAAAATCATCATAAGAACCTACCACAATAGTAAAAAGATTATTCCGAGGTCGTTTACTAAGAACGTTGACTGGGATCAACTCTAACAACTTTAAAGTTCCAAAATCAAGATTTTTTTGTAAAGCCACATCTAAACCTCTCGAAAATCAAAACAGGCCATGCGCACAAGTCATAAAACATAAAATAAAGATTGTGACCATTTGAAACCTCATACCTATAAAGACTAGAAAAAGAGAGCTTTTTTAAAGGATGAACCATGGGAGGAATAGTTGCCTGCTTGACAGTCAAACAATAGACGATTTCCACTATATTTAAAATTAGACTTTTGATAATATTCAGCTACTAACTCTGTAATTATTTTCTTAGGCTGGTTATTCTCCGTCTTCACAATACCTGGAGTTTAATATCAGGAATATGTTCTTCAAACCTTTCTCCCTAGCACTTTATAAGTACTACAAAAGAAATCTTGAAGATAAGTTAACTAATATAATAATAACAATGACAACCCTAGTGAATTCCCACAAGTAGGGTCTGGGGAGGGTAAGATGTATGCAGCCTTACCCCTACCCTGAAGGACAGAGAGGTTATTTCTGATAGACCCTCGGCTAAAGAAATGATGAAAAGAAGTAAAGGCAACAAGTAGCAAAAACAAAAAGATAAAAAAAGAACCGAAGCCAAGACATCAATTGTATGCTAGGTAGTAATAGCAATTGAAGAATAAAGAATATCATACTAACACTAACGCTATCGAACTGAGACAATATAGGGAAAACTCCCGACTACCTACTAACATACTACCCTAATCCTCGACCTCCACACCCTCTTATCAAGGGTCATGTCCTCAGTAAGATCCAGTTGTGTTATGTCCTGCCTAATCACCTCACTCCAAGACTTCTTTGTCCGATCTCTACCTCTCCCCATACCCACCAAGGCTAACCTCTCACACTTCCTAACAGGGGATTATGTGCTTCTCCTCTTAAAATGCTCGAACCATCTCAACCTCGCCTACTGCAACTTACCCTCCTCGGGACCACACCCACCTTATCTCGAATAACTTTTTTCCTAATCTTATTTAACCTGGTATGCCCACACATCTATCTCAACATCCTTATCTCAATTAGTTTCATCTTCTAAACATAAGAGTTCTTGAACGGGCAATACTTTGCCCGATAGCATTGTAGGTCTAACCACTACTTTGTAGAACTTACCTTTAAGTTTCAGTGGCACACTCTTATCATACAGAACACCAGAAGTGAGCCTCTACTTCATCCACCCTGCCCCGCTACGATGCATGACATCCTCATCAATCTCTCCATCACCTTATATTATTGACCCAAGGTACTTGAAACTTCCTTTTCTAAGAATGACTTATGTATCAAGCCTCACATCCATCTCTGTTTCTTGGGTAATGCTGCTGAATTTGTGCTCTAAGTACTCTGTCTTAGTCCTACTCAGCTTGAAACCTTTAGACTCAAGAGTCTGTCTCCAAACCTCCAACCTCTCGTTAACACCACCTCGTGTCTCGTTAATCTAAACTACATCATCCACAAATAACATACACCATGGCACCTCCCCTTGAATGTGTCCCGTCAGTGCGTCCATCACCAAAGAAAATAAAAAAGGGCTAAGAGTTAATCCCTGATGGAGCCCATCACAATCAAAAAGTGTCCTGAGTCTCCTTCACTATCCTTACCTATGTCTTAGCTCCATCATACATGTCCTTAATCACCCTAATATAAGCTACGGGCACACCTTTAGCCTCCAAACACCTCCATAGAATCTCTCTTAGTACTTTGTCATATGCTTTCTCTAGGTCACTGAACACCACATGCAAGCCTTTTTTCATAGTTCTATATTGCTCCACCAATCTCCTCACCGGATAAATGGTTTTCATAGTCGAACGACCCAACATCAAACTGAACTGGTTCTCGAAGATAGACACACTTATCATCACCCTCCCTTCTACCACCATCTCCAAAACTTTCATCATATGGCTTAGCAGCTTGATGCCCCTGTAGTTGTTGTAATTTTGAATATCACCCTTGTTCTTATACAATGAAATCATCATAATCCACCTCCACTCTTCAGCCATCTTCTTCGTCCTAAAAATGACGTTAACAATCCAGAGAGCCATTACAAGCCTGCCTTATCCGCACTCTTTCAAAATCCTACAGGGATTTCGTCTGGACTGGTTGCTTTATTCCTGCTCATCCTACGCATCACCCCCTCTCCCGCTCTTATGTGCCTACAGTACCCAAAATTCTGATTACGGCTGGAGTACTCCAAATCACCCGGCACAATGTTCCTATCTCCCCCTTCATTCAGGAGTTCACGGAAGCATGACTGCCATCTCTGTCTAATCTGTGCCTCATCCATCAAAACTCTACCCTTCTCGTCTTTTATACACCTCACGTGGTCCAGATCACGGGCCTTCCTAATAAAATAAAAAATAAAAAATAAAATCTAATTCCCAAATTACTACAAAATATTATTTTCCCCAACAACAGTGTAAAAATCTAACGAGCCAAATTACTGTGTATAAATTGAATGCACGCTAGTCAAAGATAGTATAGAAAGATATCATCTCCATAGGTATTGAATTAAATAATACTTTAGTACTTCTTGATTTGATATTTTGGGTGGATAAACCTTTAAATTTAGATGGTTCAAAACTACATCTAGTTGACTAAAATTGCAGCAATGAAGATTGATCACAAAAAACTTTGAGAATTGAGTTATGACAGTTAACTATCGATATGAGAAGGAAAGGTCACGACAAGATACATGCAAGATTATTATTTAGGATCTAACTCTGTTAAGTCACATTTAAGGTTCTATTGATTTTCATGAATTCAATACGTGATTTGCTTATTTTTACGGTTAAAATTCTTCTCTTGAATAAACCTAAACTTTACGAAATAGTGAATCACGGTGAAAGTATGCAAGAAATTCGTTGAAAGGAATGGCATTTAAGCGAAATTTCTCGCGAATATTTTCCTATCTTAATTCAAGCGGTAACACAAAAAACTCTTTCTATTACTTCATAGAATCACAAAAACAATCTGAGGTATATGTTATACTCACATTCAATAAAATATTCTTTCTTTCGATTAAACAAGATAAAGAATAACTTCACAACTAAAACTAAAGCTCCTTTAACTAATCCAAGCAATTAAACAAGAGTTAAATCCATAAATAACAATCAAAACACCATATCTATCAAACCCTAAGGTAAACTACTTTATAAATACGAAGGAATTTATTATAGACAAGTTTAGAGATATAAGAAACATTAAAACAACGTTACGGTAACAATCAAACTCCCGTATTAAATTGATTGTCCGTGAGAAAACTGATAAATTCTTGTTTCTCCAAGGCTTAACCGCCCTCCAAAGCTTTCTTAGATCGAATCCCCTCTCAAAATCGTGTTTAGCAAGTGTTTATATCAAGTAGAAATACCCCTAATATTAAAATACCCTTAATGAAGTGAAGTGCAAAATCTAGCAGTGAAAATGGCCTACCACCTCGCATAGGGCCTCGTGCTAGGCCAATTTTTCAAAGAGTTGTGTTTCTTCATTTCTGATGCCCAATTGCCTTATAGAGACACAGTCCGCGTCGCTCCACGCAGGTAAGCGATTTTTTCTGCTTTTGATTTTTTTAATCAATTTTCAAATGTAAACTTGGTCCTCGAACCCCGAACTTGATCCCAGTTTAATTCCTTGGACTTCGACTCAGACTTCGAAACTCCAAATTGTCCATTAGCTCCAAAAATATTATTTTGCTCATAATCAAGTCATACATAATAAAATCATGTAATATGTGTAGAATACTCACATTTGTGATCAAGCATAGTTGAAATGCAGTATATAATTGGTGAAATATAACCAGAAACTCGTATTTCTAGCCTATCATCACAATCAGATTTTGAGATTTCTAGTCTAGTCTATATATCACAACTAATGTTGCAAGTACCATTTAGATACCATTCAGATGACTGTATAATAGATACTAGAGCCACCAAATCATATGAAACCTCACTCAAGTCTTCTCTTTAATGTACATAAGGTTCAATCACCTAATCACAAGGAAATTCACTTACCTAATGGTTCCACCACTGATGTTACACATACTGGATCTTATTTTCTATCTAAAGAGGATAAGTTAGACAATGTGCTCTTGATTTCAGATTTCAAATTCAACTTCCTCTCAGTTTCTAAGCATATTAAGGAACTACACTAGGTAGTCACCTTCCTTCCTGACTTCTTTATTTTGTTTTAGGACCTCTATAGTGGAAAGATAAAGGCGATTGGTAAGGAGAGCCATGGAATCTACCTTCTGTCTACTTAAGCTCATAGTATAGGCGACTTCAATAAAGCTCAGGCCTTGAATGCTCATTCAGGTACTACACCAGATTCTTCTGACATTACTCTTTTGCATCAAAGATTTGGACACACTTATTCGGGATCATTGACTCAACTTTTATCTTTTTCTTTTAAAGTTTGTAGTAATGAAATTCATAAATATGCTATATACTAGGTTATCATTTCCTACTAGTACTTCTAGCTCTGCAGTTGCATTTCATCTACTATATATATAGATGTGTAGGGTCCTTATAAAAGAACTACTTTTAATGGTAATAGATTATTTATGACAATTTTGGATGACCATTCAATAATGTTATAAATTTTCTTAATCAAGCTAAAAATTGATGCAAATAGTTGCACTTAAGAATTTCTTTACTCTTGTCACTACTTAATTTGGTGTAGTTGTCAAGTGTATTAGGACGGACAATGAACCAAAGTTCATTAGTAGTGAATGTAGTCAATTATTCATTAGTGGTGAACTTATGTATACACACCTAACATAATGGGATAGTTGAGAGGAAATATAGACACATTCTAGAGGTGGCCAAGGCAATTAGATTTTAGGATCAAATTCCTCTTAGGTTTTAGGGACAATGTATCTTAGGAGTTGCACACATACAACAAATTACCTTCAGCAATTCCTAGAGGGAAGTCTCTTTACGAGGTATTTCACAAGAGGAAATCATCATTGCAGCATCTCAAAATTCTTGGTTGCTTGTGTTTTGCCTTGAATCTATATAAACTAGACAAGTTTCAGTTCAAAAGTATTCCAACTATTCATATGGGATATGTCCAGACTACAAAGGGTTACATCTTTTACAACCCGAAGGACAGTCACTTCTTCCTTAGCAGAGATATTATTTTTAAAGAATTTGTATTCCCATTTAACGGTCTTCTTCTACTGAGTGGAGGCATTCCTTTAACCTCACCAACTCTATGTAGCTATACTTATGGGACCTGATATACGCTCTGCCTTTGTAGAGTATGATATGTTCTCTACCTTTGATGGTTCTTTCAGTGGTTATGATCTAGCTGCAACTATTATTTTGGTAATGTTCTTGTTCTTTTTCCATCTACTGTTAAGTCTCCTCAGCCTCTAAGGAGGTCCCAAGTGGCGAGCAAACCTCCTATTTAGATGCAAGACTTTGTGACCACTACTGCACAGTCTTCTTCTACTGGAGGTGCGCTTCCTTACTCCATTACCAATTATCTCTCCTATAAACTTATCGCTCCCAAGTACCTGCCTATGTGTTATTTTTTTCTATTGAAACTGAACATACTACCTTTAAGGAGGCCTGCCAAGACCCTAGATAGGTTGAGGCTATGAAAGCTGAAACAACAACTTAGAGAATAACCATACATGTGTGGTCCTTTTGCCTATGGGAAATCCACTATTTAGTTGCAAAGGGATTTTTAAGATCAAGTACAAATCCACTAGTGAAATAAAGAGGTTCAAGGCTAGATTAATGGCTAAGGGTTTCGGTCAAATAAAATGTTTGGACTATCAAGAGTCATTTTTACGTGTTATGAAGATGGTCATTATCAGGTTTATTTTGGCCTAGCTGCAGCTGAACACTAGCATATAACCTAATGTATATGTACGTTGCTTTTCTTCAAGGAGATTTGTATGATGAAGTTTATAATCCCTTCTGCATGGCTTCCAGATTCCTAAGAATTTAATGGGCAGGTTGAGAAGCTGATATGCAGACTTCTTAAATTCCTATATGGCCTGAAACAAGCACCAAGGCAATGGCATATGAAATTGACAAAAGCCTTAATAAAGAGGTTTCAGACAAAGATATTTGGACTACTCTCTTTTCACCGAGAATAATGGGGATCCAAGTTGGTGATCATATTAGTGTATGTTGACGATTTAATGATCACTAGGAATGATATTGAGTTTATTACAGACACACAAAACGTTCTGCAATAAACCTTCAAAATCAAAGACTTGGGTGAGTAAAAACACTTCCTAGGGATTGAGTTTGGCAGGTCAGACGAGAAAATTATCATGCACCAAAGAAAATACACTCGAGATCATTTTTTAGGCTGGTTTAAGTACAACTAAACCTGCTTCCACACCATTAGATCCTAAAGACTATGTTAATACAGTTGGTAGCCAAAGAAAAAATAGTCTATTGTAGGATGTAAATACTTACATGAAATTGATGGCGAAGTTATTATATCTGACAGTCACTAGGCCAAACATATAATTTGCAGTCCAAATATTAAGCCAATTTCTATATTACCCTAAAATATCCCATCTAGATATTGCGTTGAAGATGGTGAGATATGTGAAGGAAAAAGTAGGGTTAGGTATTCTATTGCCCAGCAATAAATCAAATAAGTTGAATGTGTATTGTTATGCTGACTGGGCAACATTCCCCAACTCAAGAAGGTTTGCATTTGGGTTCATGGTGAAGCTAGGAGACTCAGCTAATCTCCTGAAAATCAAAGATATAAGGAACTATGTCCAGAAGATCAGCTGAGTACAAAAGTATGAAAAATTCAGAGCAGAGATAGTGTGGATATTGGAATAGTTCAAGGAGCTAGTAATTGAGATTGAAACACCAATTATGGTCCACTACGACAGCAAATCAGCTATACGAATAGCTAAAAATTTATTTTTTATGAAAGAACTAAGTATATAGAATTGGACTACCACTTAATATGAGAAATGATTCCACAAGGTATGATAAATACCAAGTATGTATCATCAAGGGAGTAGAATGTTGATATTCTAACAAGAAGGTTTGTTCAAGACACAACATGATCATCTAATATCCAAGCTGGGAATATAGGATGAGAAGGAGTATTCAAGATGAGATTACATAGCTAAGGGTCTACTTTGTAAATAGTAAACTTAAGGGTAAGTTCTACAGAGTAGTGGTCAGACTAACGATGTTGTATGAGGTTGAGTGTTGGCCAGTCAAGATCACTCATGTACAGAAGATGAAGGTAGCAGAGATGAGGATGTTGAGATAGATGTGCGAGCACACCAGGTTAGATAGGATCAGAAATGAGGTTATTCGCGGCAATGTGGGTGTGGCCCCTATTGAGGACAAGATGCGGGAAGCGCAACTTAGGTAGTTTGGTCATGTGAGGAGGAGGACCACAGACGCCCCGGTGAGGAGGTGTGAGAGGTTGACATTGGAGGGCCTACGGAGAGGTAGAGGTAGGCAAAGAAGAGGTGGGGAGAGGTGATTAGGCAAGGCATGGCGCAGCTTCAGCTGACCGAGGACATGTCCCTTGATATGAAGGTATGGAGGCCGAGGATTAGGGTAGTAGATTAGGTAGTCTAGAGTGTTCATAACGTTAGTATTGACACACAGTCTCGCTTTCTGTTAGTAGTAGGTTTTTATGACTAATCGTTATTTTCTTTCATCTTGTTATGTTTATTCTGATTTCATATGGCTTTTTAGTATTGTCCCTTCTTGTCTATATTTTCATTGATGTGATGCGTATGCTTTCCTGAGCCGAGGGTCTATTGGAAACAGTCTCTCTATCCTCACATGGTGGTGATAAGATTTGTGTACACACTACTCTCTCCAGACTCCACGGTGTCGGATAATACTCGGTATGTTGTGGTTAATTGTATTTAATCAATTACAGTTAGATTAGGTGCGATGACAGCTGTAACACACTGTATAGAACTACACTTATAGTTAGCATTTGCAATTAAGAGATTCAGTTTTCTATTCTACAAGATATTCCCCTCTCTCTCTCTCTCTCTGAATCTCTCTCTTTTATTTTAACTGTTTCTTCATGAGAGCTCATTTGCTCCATTAATAGTGGTTTGTAACAAAATTAATTGAGAAATACAACATAAATATGTCTGTATTTATATTAGTTTTAGCCATGACGGACATAGAAAACTTCAAGATCCTTTCTAATCTTTGCGGGGTAATTGGAAAACAAGTATTTGATTCTTTAACTAATCTTACATTTCTCTATTCTAAAAAGAAATGCTTTATTGGATGAAATATATACTAGTCAGTGGAATACTACTATTTCTTTTTGTTAATGAGAAGAAATAATAGAGGACAAGGGTGGGATGGGGGAAAATTGTTATATATATGACTCAATATGTGTCTTTTCTAATAAACAACTAATTACAACTTTGGATCTCTAGGTAGACTAATACATAAAATAAAGTAGAGAAATAATCTAAATAGTTGATCGTTTACGGCTTAAATTAAAATAATCGACGAATGTATAATATATGTATAATCTATATATAATATGTATATAGTCATGTACAATTAATCTATAATTTATGTATACTTGCTATGAAAAATAAAGAGTGAATCTAGTTGACTATTTGTATAAAATCTTATCGAATTGTTTTTTAAAAAAGATTTTCTAATTAATTACGTATTTATGTGCTTTTAAATTAATTTCTTTTCAAACTGATTGTTTTGATAGTTGTTATATACTGCAGTTGAGCTAGTGAGAAAATTTCACATGAGAAGAGTTTTTAATTCATACTAGTCTTTATGGTCGTGCTTTGTACGAATATCCCACCTAAACAAAATTCAATTGATTTCATGTCAGTCAATCTCAATTTAACTAAATTTGATTATGTGATGTCTACAAATTATTGCAGTAATACTCTTTCACGCGTCAGTTGTATGCGTGTGCCTTTTACTCTGACGTAAAATTACTTTAGTCTAGGTATTTAGTAGGTCCTCTATATAATCAATGCACATTAGAGGATATGCAATTTGGAGCATTGATAGTTTTTCTTAGAGAATATTAGATATTCTTCTTATGGATTTTTATGGTTGAACTTCTAAAATTTAACATGTCAATTTTCCATTAGTTCTTCATGTACATAAGAAAAGCAAATATCATATACTAAACACTAAAGAAAGTGAAATTGCTTGAATCAAAAGTATAATAGTCAGAAAAAATAACTAAACAAAGAAACGTTGATTTTCTTATTCAACTTTTTATCATTATGTATGATCCTAAACGAAATAATTCCCAATTCCAAACAAGAAAATAATAATAGAGAACTAATTATACCTTCGTGAAGTTTGCCGACTTCTAGTATCTTCTTTCTGCAAGATGCCATAGTCTAAACAAAAATTAACCTGGAAATATTTGGTGTTCGATATTTGTATTGGGCCTCGACTAATCCGACTTGCGCCTTATGAGATCCACTAAATGGAAGGTGCTTTTGGCCAATTTTTTTTTATTCCCACAGTTCGAATCCGAAACCTTTAGTCAAAGATGAACGGATCCTATCCAAAATCTTAATAATGATTCATAATGTAAAAATATAAAAACACAGGGCTCCAAAATAAAATATTTGTAACGTTTCCTAATGTTCTCAAAACATGAAAACTTAAAAAAAAAAAAAAGTAAAAGAAATTCGAAACTTATTCAAATACACCGCGGACAATGACCTCCAACGTGAGATATCCTTTCATCAATTTGTCCAATTCTCTTCAAACTAAACATCTTAAGATTGATTATACACATAATAAGTAAGAAATTAGAAGTATTATTAGCATAGTTAATCACGCCCAACTTTAGTCCTAAAAAGGATAAGCGGTCGCTGCAAATACAACTTGGTTTATGAGTCCAGGATCGAATCCCACAGAGAACTAAGGCTTAGTTATGGCTATTTAATATCACTAAGAAAACAAGTTCAAACAATTTACGAGTGATAAACATTAAGATTTTGGGATCAACCCTGCCTTAGCCAAAGTGCCAAACATGCTCAGAAACTGGACGAGGGTCTCTTGGAGTGTTGCGGCAGTAATAGGCATCTCAGGTGCCTGCTCTCCAACTGGAGCTACTGGTGGCTCCTCAGTAGCAGCTCGTCCAGATGCTCTGGCTGCCCCGCGTGGATGTCCTCAACCTCTACCCGGGCCTCGGCCTCTTGCAGCTCTAACAGGGGGTAGCGGTGTCTGGTCATCCGATCCAGCTGTACGTGTCCTCACCATCTGTGAGAGAATAGAAAAATAGAAATTTAGAATCTCGAAGTCAACAAATTCGCATGATAAGGAATCAAAGAAGTGAAGCTTTTTCTAATAGCTACATAGCCTCCCGAAGATAAGTAAAAACGTCTTCGTACCGATCCGCAAGATTCTACTAAACCTGCTTGTGACTCGTAATGCCTATGAATCTAGAACTCTGATACCAACATGTCACGACCCCAATTTTCCTCCAAAAGATGTCGTGACGGCACCTAGTCTCTAAGACTAGGTAAGCCTAACAACATGCGGAATAATTGAAATAACAACAGATATAAGTCTCAAATTCAACAGCTGTAATAAAACAACGTTACAACTCAGCATAATACAAGTTTCGAGAACCAGTGTAGTACAAGTCACAAGCTCTAAGTATGAAAACTGGATAATCATATACATCATGTATGTATATAAAGGATAATGAAACAAGAGATCTAGAGAGAGGGGGACTCGGATCCTGCGGACACCGGCAGGTATACCTTGAAGTCTCCGCAGTAGAATCCCGACTAATGCCCAGACTGGTAAGAAGTACCAGGATCTGCACAAAAAGATGTAGAGAAGAGTAGCATGAGTACACCACAATGGCACCCAATAAGTGCCAAGCCTAACCTCGGTAGAGCAGTGACGAGGTCAGGGCAGGGCCCTACTGGAAACAATAAAAGACTGAAAAAATATATGCAGTTGGTAATGAAATTGAAACAATGAATAGTATAACAAGATTAGCTACACGGAAGACAGAACTAAGCAAATAGTGCAACACGGAGAAAGAAAATTAAATAGTATGCCGAGGAAACAACGATCAAAGACAAGTACAAAAGAATAGAAAAATATCAACAAGAGTCACTACCGAGGTACCGCCTCGTAGTCTCAAATCACAAAATATCACAATCTTTTCTTATATCACTGTAGGAGCCTTTACTTTTAGTTTTGAAAATTATTTTTTTCGAAATAGCATCCAGCGTTTTAGCCCACCTTATCACACCACATGGCTTCTAGTAGTTTCCCTACTAGCAACGTGTATCAAGCCCACCTTATCTCACTGCATGCATTTCAACACTCAGACCTTATACCACCGCATGCGTATCAATATCACAATTTATCACAAATCGTTCCTCAATTGCCCGAAATCACAATTTGCTAGAGAAACCAAACAATAACAGAATTTTCACAATAAAGAGCCCACTGCTCAACCACAACGTACACCAAGTCTCAACAATAATAACCGGAAGAATAACTCAAAGAATGATATTTCACAACTTAACACTGTGCCTCAATTGAAATTACGGTCTTTGCAACTCAATACCAATTTCAACAACACGATATTTCAAGGAATAGCAATTTCAAATACGAAATCAACAGTTAAATAGTGAAATACGGAATAAGGAAACAAGAATTTCAATTAAACAAGTAGAGCAATTAGCAAGTAATAGATAGGACAAGTAGACATGTGAAATTAGACTAAATATGATGATTATAACATGTTAAAGTAACTCAATTAAAGCATGATGGGAATCTACATAGCTAAAAACTGGGAATTTCAATATTTAGCCCGTGCACACACTCGTCACCTTGCGTACACGGCTTTCACATATCATAATTATCACAACAATACCAAATCCTAAGGGGTTATTTCCCCACATAAGGTTAGGCAAGTCACTTACCTCAAACCACGATAAATCAATCCACTAAAAGGTCTTTCCCTCGATTTTCCTACCTAAACGGCTCGAATCTAGCCATAACAATTTCATACTATAAATATAACAATAGGAAACTAAATCAGACTATGAAATTACGATCTTTGCAAAGAATTAAAAATTCGACCCAAAAAATTAACCCGGGCCCGCGTCTCGGAACCCGACCAAAATTACAAAATTCGAATACCCATTCAATATCGAGTCCAACCATACAAGAATTACTCAAATACGACTTCAATTCGCCTTTTAAAATTCAAAAATTTAGCCTAAGGAGTTTCTACCAATTTTTCTCAATTTCCAACTCCAAAGCACTAATTAAATGATGAAATCATCAATAGATTCATGTTGATTAATCGAAAACGAGTTAGAATTCCTTACCCTAATGCTTTCCTTGAAGAAACCTCGAAAATTCTTCTCCCACCAAGCTCCCTAAGTCCAAAATGAATTATGAATAAAAAAACCCTCGAATTTTCCGTTTTCTGCCCAGTTAATTCGCACCTGCGACCCAATTGCCGCTTCTGCGGCACTGCACCTGTGGAACTTTCATCGCAGGTGCGGATTTCACTAATTCAGGAAAATTATGCTTCTGTAGACAAAGCTTCGCACCTGCGAGTGCACTCCTGCAGAGGATTCTCCGCATCTGCGATGATCGACTAAACAGCCCTCTTCCGCATCTGCGACCACTTCTTCGCACCTGCGGACCCGTAGATGCAGTCAACATCTTGCACCTACGATCTCCAGCTCTCCTTTGCAAGCCCGCACCTGTGGCAAATCCCTCTGCAGGTGCGACAACACCAGAAGCTGCAATTCTTCAGGAAAATAAATAAGTCCAAATTGTTCCGGATACGATCCGAATCACACCCCCCGGGACCCCATTCGAATATACCAACTAGTTCCAAAACAGCTAACGGACCTTCTCAAGGCCAAAAATCACATCAAACAACATAAATTCTACGAATCGCAACCCAAATTCAAGCATATAAACTATGAATTTCCAAATTCAGAAACCAATGCCGATTCATACCAAAACAACTCCGATTGACTTTAAATTTTGCACAAGAGTCATATTTGACATCACAGACGTATTCCAACTTTCGGAATTGGGATCCGACCCCGATACCACTAAAGTCAACTCCCAGTCATACTTTCCAAAATCTTTTATTTTTTTCAACTTTCGTCAATTCACGTCGAGACGACCTATGGACCTTTAAATCAACATCCGAACACGCTCGTAAGACCAAAATCACCATACGGGGCTATCGGAACCATCAAACCTCCATTTCGGAGTCATCTTCACACAAGTCAAACTACGGTCAACTCCTACGACTTAACCTTCCAACTTAGGAACTATGTGTTCCATTTCACTCCGAAACTCATCCGAAACCAAACCTAACTAACCCGGCAAGTAACATAACCATAATATAGCATAGAGGAAGCATAATTTAGGGGATCAGGCTAAAATACTCAAAACGACCGGCTGGGTCGTTACATCCCCCCCACCCCCCANCCCTCTTCCCCTCTTAAAACAAACGTTCGTCCTCGAACGAGTACAGAGACATACCTGAAGTGATGAAAAGATGAGAATAAGGACTACGCATATCATGCTCGGTCTCCTAAGTCACCTCCTCGACTGGCTGGCCCCTCCACTGAACCTTCACTGAAGCTATGTTCTTCGACCTCAACTTTCAAACCTGCCTGTCCAAAATGGCCACCGGCTCCTCAACATAAGACAAATCCTTGTCCAACTGGACTGAGTTGAAGTCTAACACATGAGACGGATTGTCGTGATACTTCCGGAGCATAGAAACATGGAATAGCAGATGAACTGCATCTAGACTAGGTGGTAGTGCAAGCTTGTAAGCCACCTCTCCAATCCTCTCAAGTATCTCAAATGGTCTGATATACCTAGGGCTCGACTGGTAGCTGTTCTTGTAGGAAAACTCCGGAAGCGGCAAGAAATGCTCCCAAGATCCCCCGAACTCCATCACACAAGCACGAAGCATATCCTCCAATATCTTAATAGTGCGCTTGGACTGTCCGTCCGTCTGAGGGTGAAATGTTGTACTCAACTCCACCTGCGTGCCTAACTCATGCTAAACGGCTCTCCAGGACCGCGATGTAAACTGCGTACCACATTTAGAGATGATGGATATCGGCACGCCATGAAGCCTAACAATCTCGCAAATATAAACCTGAGCCAGCTACTCTGAAGAATAAGTAGTCACCACTGGAATGAAATGAGCCGACTTAGTCAACCTATCCACAATCACTCATACTGCATCGAACTTCCTCCGAGTCTGTGGGAGCCCAACAACAAAATCCATAATGATTCACTCCTATTTCCATTATGGAATCTCTAGCCTCTGAGCAATCCACCTGGCCGCTGATGCTCATACTTCACCTGCTGACAGTTTAGGCACCAAACTACATATTCCACTATGTCCTTCTTCATCCGCCTCCACCAATAGTGCTGCCTCAAGTCCTGATACATCTTGGCGGCACCCAGATGAATGGAGTACTGCGAACTGTGAGACTCTTGGAGAATCAACTCACACAAGCAATCCACATTGGGCACACATAGCCTGCCCTACATTCGTAATACACCGTCGTCCCCAATAGTGACCTCCTTGGCATCGCCGTGCTGAACCGTGTCCTTGAGGACAAGCAGATGGGGGTCGTGATACTGACGCTCTCTGATGCGATCATAAAGAGAGGACCGAGAAATCACATAAGCCAAATCTCGACTCGACTCGGCTCAGAAACATCCAATCTAACAAACTGGTTGGTCAAGGCCTTAACATCCAGGACTAATAGCCTCTCTGCTGCCGGTAGATATGCTAAACTACCCAAAATCTCTACCATGCGACTCAAGGCATCGGCCACCACATTGGCCTTCTCAGGATGACATAGAATGGTGATATCATAGTCCTTAAGCAACTCTAACCACCTCCACTGCCGCAAGTTAAGATCCTTCTATTTGAACAGATGTTGTAGACTCTATTGATCAGTGTAGACCTCACAAGGGACACCGTACAACTAGTGCTACAAAATCTTCAAGGCATGAACAATAGCTGCTAACTCAAGGTCTTGGACAGGATAGTTCTTCTCATGCGCCTTCAGCTGTCTAGACGCGTAGGCAATCACCCTACCGTCCTGCATCAACACCGCACCGAGATCAATGCGCGACGCATCACAATACACAACATAAGACCCCAAACCCGAAGACAACACCAACACAGGGGCTGTAGTCAAAGATGTCTTGAGCTTTTGGAAGCTCTCCTCGCACTCCTTGGTCCACCTAAACGGAGCACCCTTCTGGGTCAATCTGGTCATAGGTGCAGCAATAGAAGAGAAACTCTCTATGAATCGACGGTAATACCCTGCCAAATCAAGAAAACTCCGGATCTCAATAGCTGAAGATGGTCTGGGCCAACTCTACACTGCTTCATTCTTCTTCGGATCTACCTTGATCCCCTCACTCGACACTACATGACCCAAAAGTGCCACCGAATCAAGCTAGAATTCACACTTAAAAAATTTGCATACAACTTCTTTTCTCTCAAGGTTTGGAGCATGGTCCTCAGGTGCTACTCTTGATCCTCCCGGCTCCGGAAGTATACCAGAATGTCGTCAATGAACACAATGACAAATGAGTTAATATAGGGCCAAAATACATTGTTCATCAAGTGCATGAATGTTGCTGGGGCATTGGTCAGCCCAAAAGACATCAGAAGAAACTCGTAATGACCATACCGAGTCCTAAAGGCAGTCTTCGGGATGTCTGGCTCTCGAATCTTCAACTGATGATAGCCTGAACGCAAGTCAACCTTGAAAAACACTCTGGTACCCTCCGCAGGTGCGACGACATCAGAAGCTGAAATTCTTCAGCAAAATTCAACAAGTCCAAAATGTTCCGGATTCGATCCGAATCACACCCGGGGCCCCGTCAGAATATACCAACTAGTTCCAAAGCACCTAACGAACCTAATCGAGGCTAAAAATCACTTCAAAAAAAATAAATTCTACGAATCGCAACCCAAATTCATGCCTATGAACTATGAACTTCCAAATTCCGAAACCAATGATTCATACCAAAACAACTCTGATTGACTTCAAATTTTGCACACAATTCATTTTGACATCACGGACCTATTCTAACTTCCAAAATTGGGATCCGACCGTGATATCACTAAACTCAACTCCAAGTCAAACTTACCAAAATCTTTTACTTTTTCAACTTTCGCCAATTCATACCGAAACGACCTACGGACCTCCAAATCAACACCCAGACACGCTCCTAAGAGAAAAATCACCATACAAGGCTATTAGAACCATCAAAACTTCATTTCGGAGTCATCACACAAGTAAAACTACGGTCAACTCCTACGACTTAACCTTCCAACTTAGGGACCATGTGTTTCATTTCGCTCTGAAACTCACCGGAAACCAAAATCAACTACCCTGGAAAGTTACATAACCACAATATAGCATAGAGGAAGCATAATTTAGGGGATTAGGGCTAAAAAGTCAAAACAACCGGCCGAGTCGTTACATCAACAACAACCTAATCAAGTATTCTTTTTCAAGCAACACATCATAAATAGGCACAGTTAATCGATAGCCATTCAATTAACAATAAGCAAAACGTAATTGAACAAATAGATTATAAAAACGACTAATTATAAATAAGCATGATCAATAATTCACCCAATAATTGATTTCATCAAAACCTTAGAAGAGAGGTTTAGCTACTCATACTATTACTCAAAAACACATAAACCATTGTTAAACCAATATCCATAGAAATAAAGATATAAAAGTAGAGAAAAGTTCTTCGATTCATCTTGTGGAATGGACTCGAGGATCTTTTGGGCTCAATGTTACTTCAACAATGGTGTTCCTTACCTTCTCAGGCCAAGAATGTGGCTGAAATAAGGATTGGAAGCTTTTATATCACGTCCCTAAGCCAATTGACTAAGTTATCCCTCAAGATAAAACGCTGAAAAATTTGCCCTTGTGCTATAGTTGTGCTTCGCACAGAGTCTAGTTTAATTTTCCAGATTTTCCTGTGCTTTTTGAAGTTACTTCACTGCCTGGGTCCGATTTTCCTTTTGTTCAAAAATTGCATTTTAGCTTCATTATTGCTCAAATCACCTCTATTCTTCACTCTTGGCTTCCTGCATAACAAACTTCAACATTTAAGCTCAATTGGTCATCTTTCAACCTTCAAAACACCTAAAAACACACCAAAGTAGGGGTAAAACATATTCAGTTATATGTAATTCTCGCATAGTATCACCACCATATGTAATTCTCGCATATTATCACCACCACACACTTAGACTTTTGCTTGTCCTCGAGCAAATACAAGACATCACAGATAAATCACGAAAAAGCAGCCAAGCTCATTCAAACTCCCTATCAAGCGATTATTTAGAGACATCAACCATAAGAGTGAACACCTTTCTTTTGCTCATTTTCATATATTGAAACTCAAAACTTTGCACCTTACAAATCCCATTGTACCTCACAAATAAAGAAATGCCCCCCAAAACACAAATCTATAGTAACAAATCACAAGCACTAGGGCATATAAAACAAAACACTCATACTCATCAAGGAATTTCACATGCAACACATACAGTACTATAAGCTTGCCCATTATGTCACTATCCACTAATGTAGGAGTCTCAATCCACAGTCAAGTAGGACTTTTTAAAGCTTGCAATGTTGGCTTGCAGTAAGATATGGACACTTTTGGTTATATAGTGACTAAATCTTCCCCTGAACACTTTAAGCATCACTAACTTCTACGTTTTCCACTCTTTTCTATTGCAAACACTTTCCACACATTTTTTTTTACAGCTCAAGCACATAAGTCCCCAACTACATAATTTCTTTTGTCTCCCTCTTATTTTTCCCAACTAATTTTTTTATTTGGTTATAATGGAGCTTCAAAAAGGGAGTATCAAAGGACTTAACTTTCATTACTTTCATTCTTTGGTGTAACTTTGAGTTTTCAAGTACATAATATTTTCTCATAACCATAACTTTTGTCCAATCACACAACCTAAAGTAGTTAAGGGGAAGATGGGTCAACAAGAAAGATTAATGCAAAATGGACATGGCTTGCAACATGAGTTGCCAAAGAAAAGGTTAATAGGCACAAATTGGGATGCTAGGGATATCCATTCATTTGGTAGGCTAGTTTAGGCACTAGCGGTTTATATCAAAGAAGGCCTACTATCACTCTAAGGATCAAAACCTCCTAGGATTTCGCCTCAAACAACAGGCAGGGCAAGTTCTAGACTGACATGCATACACGAAAATACATAACAAAAACTCCCCACACAATTTACATGAAATTTGCAAGTCACTCAGTTTCAACTGCCAATGTACAAACACGAGTTCAGAAAGGAGGTTCAAGAACAACTTAGGTGACTCTCACAAGACACAGCTTTTCAAGGATTGAATTCTCTTTGCTTCAAGTTCTCTCTATTTATTTATTTTTACAAACAGAAAAAAAAATGCTTGATTCAAAAGAAAAGCTCACGGGGAAAGAACCAAGTCAAAGAAAACCCAATGACAGTACTATGCTAAATAAAATAAATTAAAATACACTATAAATAAGATATCCCCCACCCCAAACTTAAAATTGTGCATTGTCCCCAATGCACACCATAAGTAATAAGAGGATAAAAGAAACTCCCTGGAAGGCCAAAGGCCGAAGCATTAGCAGCTCATGGAGTACTAAGACTTCTCCCGCGCATTTTTCTTTGTGCAGGCCCCCCACACTTAGTTCTAACCATCTGGCTTGCTGTTGCATCCTTCCAATAGCTTTGCTTCCCATGCTCCTAGAAAATAGAAAATAGACACAACAAAAATGATACAAAAAATTTTAAAAAAAAAATTAAAAAAGAAAGCGGTAAAGTCGGGTTGCCTCCCAACAAGCGCCTGATTTAACATCGCGGCACAACGTGAATCTCTTTCTGCCTCCACCTCGAGCTTATGGATTGAACCCCTAATTTGGCTTCAAGTTTTCTACTACGCTTCAGGGGTGGTGGAATAAATTTTACTGGCCTCAGAAAATAATATAGTATTCTCCACTTCTTGGTCTTTAGATGAGGTATAATCATGTCTTTCTGAAATGAAAAATTTCAGAATGTAGGGACCTTGTTCCTCATTTCTTGATTCCTCAATTGACTCGGATAACTCTATTTTCATATCATCATCCAAACACAATATAGAAAAATGCTTGGAGTGAGGACCAATGTGCTCAAATACATAAACTCCGAGACTTTCAACATCCTCAATACCAATGACACTAGAATCAACAAAACTTGTATCCTCACTATCCTCGGCTGACTCTAGTATCACGTCTTCAACATCGGCATCCTCAAATTCTAGTTGGCTCGGTTGTTGGTATTCTACTCTAACCTCCTCCATCAGAGTGTCAACTGCTGACTCTAATTCATATTATTTTCGGCTACTATCCACCATATTGAATTGTTGAACATTCAAAGCTTCTACCATTTGACTCACTTGAGCCTTCAAGTTGTGAATAGTTTCCTCTTGCCTTTGTATCAGTAATTGTGTGTCATTATTTTGTTCCAAAAGGTAACTTAGCATATCTTTGATCTTTTTTAGGTCATCATCCCTGGGTTCTTTGTTCCTATTAACTTCACAAGAAAAAGTAGAACCATCATAGTAAGAGGTTGGGGAAGGATAAGAAATATAAGCACAACCATGAAAGTGTCCATCTTGACCACCACATATATCATACACGTTCCACACATAAGATTGAGTTGGTGCATATAACTCGTTCTCGGGAACATTTTTATAATTCTGCCACGGGTGATTTCCTTCACAATATATATAAGGATCAAAAGTAGAATTACCAACACCCAAACTCCCATAATTCCAAGATGTCATGTTTCTTAAATTAAAAAATAAAAACAAAATAAAATAAAAGTTCAAACTTGAAACTAGCAATAATTACAACTACAACTACACCGTTAATTCCCCGGCAACAGCGCTAAAATTTGATCACGCCCAACTCTAGTCCTAAAAAGGATAAGCGGTCACTGCAAATATAACATGGCTTATGAGTCTAGGGTCGAATCCCACAGAGAACTAAGGCTTAGTTATAGCTATTTTATATCATTAAGAAAATAAGTTCAAACAACTTTCGAGTGATAAAGATTAAGATTTTTGTTTTAAACTACACAACTAAAAGAAATACTAAAGAAATAAGATTATCAACTAATGAGACATGTGAATTGAAGAGAAAAAAAGCCTAGGATTATGACTTCCTCAATTATCAGGATGAATGCTTAATGTGTTCAATATAATCATGCCGATTTATTCTTCATTGATCGTGAGTTATCCTGTTACCACAATTATCTCTCGATCAAAAGCAGCAATTTTCTAGAATTATTCTCTCGAACTAACCCTAGCTAGCAATTCAAGCGACTCACAAAAACCGTGCCAAAGCTTTGTTATCTCTAATTACACTTTTAAATCCAAGTAATTAATCTCTTAACTTACCAGAAGTGACACTGTTCAACAACAACCTAATCAAGTATTCTTTTTCAAGCAACACATCATAAATAGGCACAGTTAATCGATAGCCATTCAATTAACAATAAGCAAAACGTAATTGAACAAATAGATTATAAAAACGACTAATTATAAATAAGCATGATCAATAATTCACCCAATAATTGATTTCATCAAAACCTTAGAAGAGAGGTTTAGCTACTCATACTATTACTCAAAAACACATAAACCATTGTCAAACCAATATCCATAGAAATAAAGATATAAAAGTAGAGAAAAGTTCTTCGATTCATCTTGTGGAATGGACTCGAGGATCTTTTGGGCTCAATGTTACTTCAACAATGGTGTTCCTTACCTTCTCAGGCCAAGAATGTGGCTGAAATAAGGATTGGAAGCTTTTATATCACGTCCCTAAGCCAATTGACTAAGTTATCCCTCAAGATAAAACGCTGAAAAATTTGCCCTTGTGCTATAGTTGTGCTTCGCACAGAGTCTAGTTTAATTTTCCAGATTTTCCTGTGCTTTTTGAAATTACTTCACTGCCTGGGTCCGATTTTCCTTTTGTTCAAAAATTGCATTTTAGCTTCATTATTGCTCAAATCACCTCTATTCTTCACTCTTGGCTTCCTGCATAACAAACTTCAACATTTAAGCTCAATTGGTCATCTTTCAACCTTCAAAACACCTAAAAACACACCAAAGTAGGGATAAAACATATTCGGTTATATGTAAATCTATAGTATTTTACTAGATGATACTTAAGATACAAGCTCATCATGCAAAACAGGCAAAAATAGAGAAGAATTTGTTGAAAATAGAAATACTATCAAATCAATCTAAAAGTATTCACACCAAACACAAATTTTAATTTCTAGTAAAAGGTATTCATTAAACTCTATAATTCATATGACCCTAAACCGAAGCAATCCTCAGTTTTAAAGGGAAAAAAACAATTACGTATATTAGGTTAAGGAGACTCTCTTATCCATAATCTAAAAGGCATATAGACTAACCACTAACCAGTGCTATCGGCAAATGATTACAAAGTTTGCAACATTCTAAAATTGTTTCAAACCAAATCTCCCGTGTAAACATTATGAGACAAAAAAGAATACAACTACAATTATTCCTCGGTAGCTACTGATCCAGAATGAATCAGCACAATAATGGAAGTAGAAAAGTATGAGAAGATGTTTAACTATGCAGTAAGATAAGTACACATGCAAAGAGAGAGAGAGAAAACAAAAGCAAACTTAGATGATATTCTCTCATAAGTAGGAAGGATTATAATAGATGACATCTCTAAGTTGCAAGTCGGTGGAATCCTTTCCAATTTGACGTTTTAATTTCATATTTTACACACTTTCGACTGATATTTGATTCATATCTAGAACTAAAGCAACCTTGTAGGAGTTTATGGTAGGCGTATGTTTACTACGAATGTGACTCATATATTACAATTAGTTTGAATATACAATTGCACCCACCTTTAACTAGCTTTATTAAACAAATATATAGTTATTTAATGGCACAAAAATCAATCAATATTTTAGGAATATTTTTATCGTTTAATATTTAACGTGGAACATTCGTGCTTTTATGATAAAATAGTCTCTATACTCATGCGTTGCACGAATATGTAACACTAAAAATAGTAAAACTTCACTTGCATATTTGTTCTAAAGGTAATTTTGTTGGACTAAATGGAACTAATTAATGTATATACTAAATTAACATAGTTAGTAAACTAATATTTGAATTCAAGACGTAATTGACCATTGTTTGACCCTCCAAAGGATCACAATTTAAAAAATACATATAATTCGTAATTGCATTAACTTATCATTTGGTCATTTGTTTTTTAATATTTATTTATTCATTAGGTATATTTTGTTATGGTTTTTCATTAATAACATCAACCAAATAAAATTACCTCAAACATGACTGCTATTCAATGCATGCGACACTATTTGATAAGAATTTTAAACAATGCAACAAGACAATCAGGCCAAAAATAATGAGATTGAACCAAGCATGCTACACAAAGTATTTACATACCCAAAACTCCAACAATTTAGTCGCGTTACCCCCAAAGCACAAAAAACAAATATGACGATTATTATACAAACTTAAGAAGAGAAAAACACATGCATATTACTGAAGACCCCAACAAAACCCTATCCCTTGTCACCCCAAAACACAACCATCATTGATTCAAATGCCGATAGGAAAAAAAAGCAGCAACAAGGAAAGAATACAAATATTACAATTCTTGTGACAAAGGAAATTAACTTGCCTATAGAAACATGATATGTTGTGTGTGTTGCAATAAAATGATGAGGAATCGTATTCCTTTTTGTAGGAAAAAAGAGGCGATGCAAATATGAGTTCTTATCCTTGTGAAATTGGTATAGTCGTAAACTTAAGAATAAGTAGGAAACTTGATCGGATTAGAATCCCATGCAATTAATATTACAATTATATTCAACATGGAATTATATTTTGAAGAAATAATTTATTTTCGAAGGGCATAAAATTCGATTAAGATTTCGAGGATATTTTAGTCGTTCAACATTTAGTGTTTTAACATTAGTGCTTTTATAATAATATACATATAGATAGATATAGATAGAGACATATATATATATATATATATATTTAAGTATAGATAGATATAGATTTATGATATTTCTTCCGATATCCATTTGTGCGTTCTAATTTATGTACACAATATTATGTCCAATCAAAGTCGTATAATTTTTGTAAGCCTACGGTTGTTGGTTCTTTATTATTAGTACCATTTTATCTTATGTTCGTGTAATTTTTCAATTTCTAATGTCATTTAGAGGTCTTAAACTTGATTTAAAATATGCAATATGTGATTCTTTTTCCAGGAAAGATAAATGGTACCAATCCGTGCATTTAATAATTAAAATTGTAAAAGAGTAAACTTAGAACATAAGAAACTTTTATCTTTAAAATTAGGTTTGCAAAGGAGTTAAAGTAAAATAAGATAAGTACGCGTAATTTCTAACATATAAAAGAGGTACGTATTACAAAACAGAAACTTGAGGGAGATTTCTTGAAAATATACCCAAGTAAAAAGAGACACAAAGAAGAAAAAAGATAAAAGGAAATAATCAAGATTAAGTTACACATTTGACCAGTCGGCTAAAATAATTATATTCGTTAATCATATAAAAAATATATACTGATTATGCATAATATATATAGTCATATAATATACAAAAAATATACATTTTATTAGTATTATTTTTAAGAACTATATAATTTTTTCAACAATTAATCAAAGATACGGTTAGACCTCTGTATAACAGCATCCTTATATAATAGTCATTCACTATAAAAGTTGTCCTCCGAACCGATTTTTAAGTTATATTTTACATCTCTATAACAGCTTTTTACCTATAATAGCAACAACCATATTTATAGCAGAACACTATTTGAAAAATTACCCCTCTATAACAGTCATATCGAATCTTTAGATTACTACTAATAATTTCAAAAATATGCACACAATCGTTTCCATTAAACAAAGTTCTTATCTTACATAATACATAAGATTTGAAGATTTGCACATGATATCTTTTTCATTGGACAAATTCCAAAAAATATTTAGATAAAAAATTTAACTATTAAGCTCTTAAATTGTCTTCAAGGGAAAGATACTGGATACCTTTTTGCTGAAAATTTGGAGACGAACCTTCGCTAATTCAAGCGTTATATTAGCAAGAGAATGAAATCTACGAAACAAGCTACAATTATAAAGTTCTTTGATACACAAATTGGCAATTAGGATTTTTGAAAGTTAGTTACAGGTTTTGGCGGGAAAAGTGGTTATCATTTTGAGTCACACTTTTTACATTTCATCATTTACTTTTGCATTTCTTTAGCTTGTTTTAGTCTTATAAATAGCAAACATTCGAAATGTAACTCATTCAGAATATTATATTGGATCTGAGCTCTTTTCTCTCATCTCTCTTTGCTCTGCCTCCTCCTTCTTCTATTTCTCTTGTTCTTCTCTTATTTTCACTCGATTACATTGTTACATTGGTTTGGTACCTCGATTTTAGTGTCAATTGGTATCAGAGCCTGGTAGACGATGGGTCCACGATGAGCTGTTGATGTTGTGACTGGTAATTAACCGATGGATTTGCAGGAGCAGTACGAGGATTTAGCAGCTCAACAGCTAGATCTGCAAGCAGAATTGGCACAAAAACAACAGGAATTAAGAGATGATTTGGACAAACGTCATGCTGAAATTTTGGAGATAGTGAGTGCTCTCAAAAATTCATTCGATGGTCTGCAATTGACTTAACAATCAAAGGATAATGCATCTACATCAACTGCTAGGGACAAAGTGCTCCAGTCACGCCAGGGGATTCTAGGTCCCAACCCTTATTGTATTAATGCTAATCGAAATCATAACCTGGGTTTTCCTCGTTTCAAATGGAGAGAATTTGAAGACGTGGTTGTATAAAATTGAACAAATATTTCTCAGAGGATGAAACTCCTCTCAATCAGAGAGTGAGGTTTGTAGCTATGAACCTTGATGATGAGGCATTAGCTTGGCATCAATCATACCTTAAGTGTAGGAATTTGCCTGTGTTACCTGCGTATGAGCTCATAGAGATCTTTGGTGGTGACATCTCTAATCCTATGCTTGAATTGAAACAATTGAAATAAACAAAGTCTGTAAGAGAGTTCAGTTTGCTTTTGATAGATTAGTGGCTCAGTGCAATCTAACAGTTGAGCAGGCTATCTCTTGTTTCCTTGGTGGTTTGGAGGAGGAATTGGTGAATCCTATTATGATGCATGAACCTAAGGCACTAGCTAAGACCTGTAGGTTAGCTAGACTTGCTGAAGCTACTCTAGCTGCAAATGCCAGAGTTTACAAACACTCGACTGCTTATGTTGCTAGGAGAACTTCTTATAAGAGTCCAGTTGTTCGTAGTACATCATACCCAGCAGTGGCACCTACACCAAGACTGGCCCTACCTGCTGCTACCAATGCTGTAGTACCTAAGAACATGAGGACTATAACTCCAGCTGAGATGCAAGCCAAGAGGGCACAAGGACTATGTTATTTCTGTGATGAAAAGTACTCTGTTGGCCACAAATGTAACCTTCCCAAACAAATGTGTTGGAGCTTGAGTTATCAAAAGTCCCTCTTGAGGAAGAAGGAAACATTCAACATGATGCTGAGCTACCTCTTGAAGAATGGACTACTGCTGAGGGTGAGCATCCACACATCTCATTGTTTGCTCTAGCTGGTATTCAGGGAGCCCAAACTATCCATGTAACTGGTTATAATAAAATATGACCTATTCAAATTCTATTGGATGGGGGTAGTACCCATAACTTCATAGACTCAACATCAACTAAGAAGCTAGGATGCACCATTATACCTACTAACTTGAGTTATGTTAGTTTGGGAAACAAGGAGGCAACAATTGGGGTGGTATTTCAAGTGGATGTTGGAAGGCACTACTTACATGTCAGATCTTATTGTGTTCCCAGTTGGTCGATATGATCTGGTATTAGAAGTACTATGGATGAAAACATTAGGTCCAGTCACAATGGACTACTCTGTCCTTACCATGACCTTTAATTATCAGGGTAAGCAGCACAAATTGAAGGGAGTATCAGAAGATTGCAGACTCTCTAGTCCTAAAACTGTTAACAAATATCAAGGTGATGATGCTCAGTTGTTTATGCTGCAAGTCAAGATTGACAGTCCCTCTTCTGATGCTGATTGTGAACGATTCCTGCATGCCTTGCATCTGCCTGATGTTGCAACCTTACCTCAACCACTCAGTGAGCTCCTTGCTAGTTGCAAACAGGTGTTCTCAGAACCTACCACATTGCCACCACAAAGGGGTGCATTTGATCATAGAATTCCTTTACAGTCAGGAACCAAACTAGTCAACATTAGACCTTACAGATATTCCTCCATGAAGAAAGACATAATTAAAAAACTAGTTAAAGAGATGCTGCTGCAAAGGGTCATACAACGTAGCAACATGCCTTTTTCTTCACCTGTAGTGGTGGTGGGCAAAAAGGATGGAACCTGGAGATTATATGTTGACTACAGAGAATTGAATCACTGCACTTTTAAGGATAAGTTTTCTATCCCTATCATTGATGATTTGTTAGATGAATTAGCTGGTGCTTCTATATTTTTCTAAGATTGATCTTAGATCTGGATACCACCAAATCAGAATGGTTCCTAAGGATGTTTCCAAAACTGCTTTTAAGACTCACATGGGGCATTATGAGTTGGTTATGCCTTTTGGCTTCACCAATTACCATCCACTTTTCAATGCTTAATGAATCATGTTTTTCAGGAGTTCTTGAGGAAATTTGTACTTGTTTTCTTTGATGATATCCTATTATACAGTAGGACTTTGCAAGATCATGTCTTACACTTACAAACAGTCTTCAAGCTGATGGTGCAGAACAACCTCTTGGCAAAACATTCTAAGTGTGTATTTGGGGTGTCAAGTGTGGAGTACTTAGGTCATTTCATATCAGCTCAGGGTGTTGCTACTGATCCCAAGAAGATAGCAGCAGTCCAGCAGTGGCCTACCCCTGTCAACCTTAAGCAATTGAGGGGATTCCTTGGTTTGGCTGGCTACTATAGGAAATTCATCAAGGGATATGGCCGTATCAATCGACCTTTGACAGATTTGCTGAAGAAAGACAACTTCTTACGGACTGATGCTGCTTTACAATCCTTCTAAAGTTCTTCCATCAATCTTGAAAGAATTTATTTTTGTAGCTAGCTTTAAAATGTCTGCCTTAGATTTTAAATATGTATAGGTTTAGTTATAGATTTATTAATAATGTATTAGCTTTTTTTAATATTTAACTAGTGAAATATGCATATTTTTTGAGATTTTAAATTTGAAGAGTTTCTTACCTTTTATATGTAATATTAAAAAAAAAATAATAATTAATTTTTGGATAATTTTTATTTATAACAACAAAAATATTTAAACTCAACTACTGTTATATGTATATAACATTCATTCACTGTAAAAGCAAAAAAGTATCATAACAAACACTACTCAACTAAAACAGCAACCGGGCCCCCCGCCACACGTCGTTGACGTGGCTTAAATTCCACGACGAGGACCGATGCAATTGGCGAAAGGGTAAATCTTGGGCTAACCGCCATCAAGTACCAACACGTTTCACAGCACTAAATTAGAACAACGACTAAACATTAGCTCAATTCCCACTACCACCTGTAAATTCAACTCCGAAAATTCTTATCGGAGACGCAGAATAATATTAGTCCTAGGGTTTGCTAATCGCTTTGTCATCGCCGGCCATGGCGTTACAAACCGGAATAGGCTTAGGCAGAATCATCTTCATTGTCGGTGCTGGTATGCAAACTATTCCCTTTTGAGTCTTTTTCATTCTACTTTGTTCTAAGTAAAATTTCAATTTCGATTTTCTTCTTTTTAGCAATTTTG
The DNA here is from genome assembly GCA_002018475.1 of Nicotiana obtusifolia. Lineage (NCBI taxonomy): Eukaryota > Viridiplantae > Streptophyta > Magnoliopsida > Solanales > Solanaceae > Nicotiana > Nicotiana obtusifolia. Next base: position 116,555 of record MCJB01007358.1, read on the forward strand.
CTAGTTTGATCTGATCGTATGTGTATATTCCTTATGTGTAGGGTATACTGGTACTGTGCTGTTCCAAAATGGTAAATTATCTGATGTATTAGGCGAGCTTCAGGTACTTGCGTTCACCTTTTTATTATTGTTTTTCGCCAAAATTGAGTTAGTTTTATCTGTGACTAAGTTAGTATTTTTTGACTTTCTGTTAAAAAGAGACGTTTTTTTTTTTTTTAGTTATGCTCTAAACTGAGCTTGAATTGGGTAGTCTAGTGTAATAAGTATCTCCTAGGTGTATAATGCTTCTACTGTGAGCACTGAATTATATGGAGGCTGAAATTTGGAAGTGAATGAGATAATTCTTAATCACTGCGTCGTCACTGATTGAATTAGTTTTAGCTTCGTATTCCATGAATTCTGTTAATGGAAAAAGTACTATTGTTTATGCATGTTTGTTGCTCGAAACAGGTTCTAGATTGTAATCACTTAGTATAATGCTACAATTGCTAGCACAGGAGAGTAACTTAGCGTGAATGCTGAAATTTGCAACGCAACAGGGAGAAGAATGCTTAAGAACGACCTATCAAAAAAATAATGCTTAGGAACTATGTTCTGTACATATACATGATACAAGATCAACTCACCTTGTTTACAAGGGGTTTGATGCAATATAATTGCTCTGATACCAACTGATGCAATATTAAATGCGGAAACAAGAAAACAAAAGATAGAAGCAAGACGCTCTATGAAATATCAAGACAACAAGTAGGAACTAGTCTACTTACCTTCTTGATGAAATCAAGGAGTACCTATACTATACGAACGACCTTCAAGATAACGATGATCTTGCAAATTGGTCGATCAAACAGGGGAACAAGTTCAATTTTGAATCACACCAAAATTGGACAAGTTAAAATCACACGTTTGGAAGACAAAAGGCTTGGCCGAAATTTCTTTTGTAAAATTGATGCAAGGTGGTGAAAATAGTGTAGTCTTTAGGCTTATATAGAATGAGCCTTTACCTAAATCAAATAGGAAAAGAATAACTAGTTAACCTAAATCAACTAGGAAACAAATAACTAACAAAAATGCCTCAATTTGGCTAAGTTTAAGAACTAGTCACTCAGGACTTCAAAACAAGTAAGAATTAGTGACTTTCATAGCCTTACATCACATGCCAATCTTCACAAAGTGCATAGAATTACTTGGCTCTTCTTCACCATCAAATGTGCATTATGAAGCTCTTTAGCTTGACTTCTCGTGAATGGTTTAAACGTATCATGATCAGTTTGACCTGCATAAGGGTTTTTGGAGGATATGATTTTATTTGAATATATTTTTTTGCTAGATCCTTGTATGACCTGTAACTAACAAGAAGGATGTAGTTGTCAAATTTTAAAACCAATTTCCTGTTTCTTTTATGTTTTCCTCATTTAGTATTTGAATGCTTTAAGTGATTCTTTCCCAATCTTTTTGACAGAACTTGATAAAAAATTATGAAAAATCAGGGGAGACAGATGCTGGAGATTCAGATGTTATGGCTGCACAGGTACCTTGATTGTAAAGAGTAGCTTAAGTATACATATGAAAGTTCAGTTTTGTCATTGAATTTTTTTGATCTACTGCCAATGTGGTTTTATATGTAAAATCTACCTGTTTATCTATCCGTGAAAATTTTCAGTCCTATAAGTAGGCCGTATACATAGACGGCCCCTTAAACTAGTCCTGATTTTTCATCAAGACGCCTAAACTAAGCATATGACACATGGACACTTGAACTGTGCCCAAACTGTACCAATTAGGCACGGAATGCTGACATGGCGGGTGTGTGCTTCTTACTCAAAATTAAGTGCGTGGAATGACCGTATATATTAAGCTACAACAAAGTGTTTGCCGCAAAGAAACTTCACCTGAAAAGGAATTTAGCCGTTTTGGTTCTATTGCCCTTCTTTCTCCAAATTCATGTTTTTTCTGCAATTTCATTGGCCACATTTTCAAAGCAATAATTCTACCTTTCTTTCTGCTTCTTGAACAACACTCGTTTCATTTACTTTTCGGTCACTCCTCAAAGGTGTTTCTGCCATTTTCTTTTAGCAACTATCTAGAATAAATGGCCATCACAAAAGCAATGTATCAATGTTTAACTAGCAAGGAAAATACACATTACTCCCTCTGTTCGCTTTTACTTATTCACTATACTAAAAATACATTTTCACTTTTACTTATCCATTTTAGCAAATCAAGAAAGACAATTTTTCTCCCTATTTTACCCTTATCATTAGCTACTCATTCCCTAATCATTTCTCAAGACTTCTTGAAATGCTATCATTGTTATTGTTATGCGTATTATGGTAAAATATACACTTCATTTCAGTGTTGTCAAAGGCTCATTTGAGGCACACTTAAGCCCTGAAGCTCAAAAAAGCTGAGGGTATGCGTTCACGTCACTTACGTTGTTCTTCAGTGTAGGCAAGGCACTAAGGCGTGCACCTTATTGCCAATAAGTTCTATCTTGAATAAAGCGGTGCAAAACAATAATTATAATTGGCAAAAATATATCAAAATTGTTAAGGAAATCATTGTGAATGAAATTCTTAATTTTTTCTTATATTGCATATACGTTTTTATTTTTTCCTTTGTTGCACCTTTTTTAGCTAAAGCCCAGACTTTAATTGTGCTTTTCGCTTAAAGCCTCGATAGATCTGGAGCGCTTTTTAACACTTTTTGCCTTCGAAAACACGATTCATTTATTATTTCTTAAGGGGGTGCAAAGTCCATTGTGGATAAGTAAAAGTAAATGGATAAGCATAATAATTCAAAATTTTAAGAGCAACATCCAATCTCAAAACTCTTGAATACTAGCATGCTGCACGTGCACGCTTCATAACTTTCCCGGAACTCCAAATTGTCGTTGGGAAGTGCAAGGATATTATGGTCGCTAGAGGAAAGGTGTCCGCAGAGCATAGCACAAAATTTTACCTGCCTTTTTTTGCCATTTTAAAAGCCATTTCAGCCAATTTGTGTTTCCAAACAAAGTGGGTCTACGATATATTATTGCTCTGCATTTCCACACAAGGTGGGTATTTTGCCAAGAAAATTTTCAGTGGTGTCCTATTCTTGTTTCCCATTCTCTTCATTTTACATATATATTTTGCCGCTAATGAAGTAAAAAGATGTGCTCCATCGTTTTTGGACTTCTTTCCGTGAAGTCCGGCCAGCTTCGATGTAGGAGATGAAGATTTTTTTTTTCCTTACGTGTTTTTGCTTTTCTTTGCTGATGTCTTTTTTGTTGGTTCTTCTGCCACGTCATCTCGAGTTGAACTTCACGCACTTGAAAATTTTAACTACTTGTGCCTCAAGTATCTAATTGGCTCCATTTAAGCATAGTTGAAGTGTTCAATAGGTCATATGCTTAGTTTAGGTTTCTACATGAAAAATCAGGACATGTTTAAGAGGTTGTCTATGTATTTGGCCTTTTAAATTTCCTTTTTCATATAATAACAAAATCATTCTTTTGATAACTGTGTGTTTGGGCCAGCTTGCACGCATCTCGACTAATTCCAGTGGGTACATCCTACCTGCTACCACAAGTACCGGGTGACCTCATCCACCAAAACTTGGACAAATGTGAAGAAATTACCTAGTAATTTTTTTTCTTTCCTTTAGGCTCGTTGGGCCTTGAACCCAAGACTTTATTGCTCTCAATGTACTTCATTGACCACTAGGCCACACCCTTGGGTGCAGTAACAACATTATTTTTAGCACTACCTTCTAGAGTTAACATTGATAAGTACTGGTATTTCATAATATGGATATTTTCCCTTTTTTTTGAATAAGGTAATAAGATTTCAATAATGAAGGGCATATATACCCGAATATAGAGAAACCTGACCAAAAAAGATGGTTCTCTGCAAAAGGCACCCAATCTCCTGTGCTTAAGAGATGGGTGCACCTAAAAGAGGCTACTTCTTGAATGTAAAAGTCCTTCTCTATCACATCAAAAGCTCTTCTATTGCTCTCTCTCTACATGGTACACATGAGTGCAAGTGGAGCGACATCTCAAGGCTTGCGTCTTCTCCTCCTCCTGAGTGTTGAATGTCCATCTGAACATTACTTCTTTAACTGTGCCTGGCATCACCGCTGAAGTTCAATCCAACCTAGCACTTCACACCACAAGCAAGATGCAATATGACAATGTAAAAGAAGGTAATCTACTTCTTCATCTGAGCGCTTGTACATGAAGCTGCAACAGATACATGTAACTCTCCTCTTCCTGAAATTCTCAGCCGATAGACTCACCTCGTTTATAGCTAACCATGTAAAGAAACACAGCTTTCTCGGCATTCGGGATATCTAAACCGTGAGATAAGGAAAGGCTACCTCTGCTCTATCCACTAATAAACCATAATAGGACTTTTTAGAAAAATTCACCACTATACCT